>JALPQI010004115.1:0-71162 GCA_025490895.1 Thaumatotibia leucotreta | reverse complement strand
CCGCATCACAGTGTTTCGAATTTTGAATTTGAAGAATGTAATTGGTCAATTTTGTACATCTCCGCTTCCGCCTCAATGGAGTCGCAGCCTTATACTCTTCATCACCGTATATACGTACAATATGTAAAAATGTACTCGTAAATAACAATAGTTCGATAACATGCCTGTATGTCTGTCAGTAGCCTGTATTATGTTCAATGGCGGCTGTTTTGTGTGTTACAAACACACAAATAGTCACCATCAGATGAAGGGTCCACGGAAAGAACATAGTCTAGTCAATCCAAATTACAGAAGGAAAAACCACCTTACTTTTAACAGAATAAGGTGTGAATTTGCCCTGATTTTTTAAAGCACAGGACATATTTTTTCGTGGACCCTTCAAATATGGATATTGTATATGGATATGGATAATGTGATATTCAGCAGGTCTGTTTAGTTATGTTAACCGCTCTAATATGACAATGATGAATGAAACTGAACAAATGCAATAGGGATGATGAGATAACTGTAGTTAAAATAAATTGTTTAACATTATGCACGACATAAAACACGAAGGAATTATTACTAAGATGTACGAGTAGATTGCAGTAATTTTTGTACAGAATTTCTATTTAATAAATTGAAAAAAACTTAAAAGAGGTCATTTGGCAGTACTAAAACGTGACGTCACTTTTGAGTAGGTACCTATTTCATATACAATTCCATAGTGGTGATTGTTTTGACAGTTCGAAAAAAAAATGCTGATTTGACTTGCCAGTCATCATGCCTATTCCATGCTCTATATGTGAGTGAGTTTAGTGAAGCGTCCCACTTTGTCGTTTGCCATAAAGCCGCTTTGTCAGTTTATTCATATGAAGATACAAGAAAATCTCGTCTTTATGGTAACAAGCGACAAAGTGGGACGCTTTACTAAAAACTAATACATATAATTGATCTACCTATACCTATCCAATTCAATATAAGCTTCGAGAGTCTTCTGTTTCCGGTCCATAATATTGCATTGTGCATGTGCATTGATTCTCAGTAATCATTTTCCGTGTATAAATTTCATATATCATCCTGCCAACGACTTATTTAATATTCAGTTCGAATAGCAAACAGATTCATAAGTTAAGCCGATGATATCACTTAAAATTTTATGACGAATCAGAATATTTCTAGTATAGTCTTGTGTGCTGTTACGCTCATGTACTTAAAGAAAGTTTTTAACGTTACGTAAACTTCATTTTCCATACCTTATAAGTTTATACGAATAGAAAGCTCAAAGCGGATACTTGCCTTTTGGACAATATGGTCAAACGGTTTTAGAAATGGCCATCAATTGTTACGATCCACAGCTGAACATAGGCCTCCCTCAAAGATTGCCACAATGATCGGTCCTGCGCCACCCGCACCCAGCGGACTCCTGCAACCTTTATCATCATATTTGGCAGGATGAAAATAGGTGAAAGGGCAGGATAATAAAAAAAAAATATTCATAATTTTCAGGAAACTCGTAACAACAATAGGTCGTTAAAAAGTTCTGATTAAGCTCACTCCCTACGTATTATTTATAAATTTCTAGTCATGTTTGTCTTTTAATCGCCTATTTGAGGAGTGTCTTTTCAAAAGGGTTATTTCCACTATGTCAACAAGGGTTATTTTTTGTATCTTTTCATAAAAGAAGTAAATTCTATCGACAAAGTGGAAATAAACCCTTTTTAAAAGACTCACCTCATTTAGCGTCGTATTTTGATGAGGAAAAAGTAGTGAATAAAATATTTATCATGAAAATATCTTTGATCGGTCGTCCAATCAGGACGATTCTAATCTCCATTGTTTTTTTTTTGCAAATACTTGTCTCCTTTTTTATTAAACGGTTTTTATTAACTTCACCGCGTATCAACTGTCGTCGATGCTTCAAATCTTGTGATCGATTTTTCGACCACTTCTACTGCACCAAAATTAATGAAATTTGGAACTCGTGTCAAGTCCCCATGACAATGCAATATTATAATATTTGTATCCTTGTACCCTCAAAGCCTGATGCTGCAGACGTACTGCTTACCTTAACCGAGAGTGTTGGACACGTGAAAATGAAACTATAGCATGTTTGGCATAATCAAATACTAACAGCCTGATCTTGACTTCCAACTCCTCACTCCTGATGCTGCGGTACTGCCCACAATAACCGCAAGGTTTATCTTTTATCGATTTCTTGATTTCAAAGAAGTTCTTTAGATATTAAGTAAAAACATGCGAATTTAATACTAACGTCCAACTCCTCAGATCTGATACTCCAGTGTTACTGCCTGCCACAACCGCTAGGTTTAGCGATCTGTAGATTTTGAAGTACTGCTTTAGACATTTGGTAGAAACATACGTATTTCATTATCACAATCATCATCATATCAGCCGAAAGACGTTCACTGGTGAATATAGGCCTCCCCCAAAGATTGCCACAAGGACCGGCCCTGTGCCACCTGCATCTGACCGACACCGGAGTGACCTTCACCGGGTCATGAGTCCACCTTGTGGGCGGCCTACCAACGCTGCGCCTTCCGGTACGTGACCACCACTCGAAAAACTTACCGCCCCAACGGCCATCGGTTCCACGCGCGACGAGCCCGAAGAGCTATATCGGTTATTTTGGTTCGCAGAGAGACTCCTAGCATAGCCCTCTCCTTTGCCCTTTGGGTGACATTGAGCATTCTTATAAGGCCCATTGTAAGCGAGCACGGTTTAGTACCGTAGGTCAGCACTGGCAACTTACACTGATCAAAGACTTTCGTCTTCAAACCCTGAGGAATATTGGACGAAAAGATACAGACGGATTTAATACTGACTTCCAACTCCTCAAACCTGATGCTGCTGAGACACGTGTCACTGCCAGCCATGTCGGGCCTGCGGCCTTCCGGCTGATAGACTGACGGCGTTAGTGGATCGCGTAGCATAGGGCGACCTGTCGGACCTGCGGCCCTCCAGCTGATAGAGTGACAGCGTGAGTGGATCGCGTAGCGTAGGGTGACCTGTCGGGCCTGCGGCCCTCCAGCTGATAGAGTGAAGCGTGAGTGGACCGCGTAGGGTGAGCCGTTGGGCCTGCGGCCCTCCAGCTGATAGAGTGACAGCGTGAGTGGATCGTGTAGCGTAGGGTGACCTGTCGGGGCTGCGGCCCTCCAGCTGATAGAGTGACAGCGTGAGTGGATCGCGTAGCGTAGGGTGACCTGTCGGGACTGCGGCCCTCCAGCTGATAGAGTGACAGCGTGAGTGGATCGCGTAGCGTAGGGTGACCTGTCGGGGCTGCGGCCCTCCAGCTGATAGAGTGACAGCGTGAGTGGACCGCGTAGGGTGAGCCGTTGGGCCTGTGGCCCTCCAGCTGATGGAGTGACAGCGTGAGTGCATCGCGTAGGGCGAGCCATCGGGCCTTCGGCCCTCCAGCTGATAGAGTGACATCAGCGTGAGTGGACCGCGTAGGGCTAGCCGTCGGGCCTGCGGCTCTCTGGCCGATAAACTGACAGCGTGAGTGGATCGCATAGCGTAGGGCGACCCGTCGGGCCTGCGGCCCTCCAACTGATAGAGTGACAGCGTGAGTGGATCGCGTAGGGTGAGCTGTCGGGCCTGCGGCCCTCCAGCTGATAGAGTGACAGCATGAGTGAACCGCGTAGGGCGAGCCGTCGGGCCTGCGGCCCTCCAGCTGATATTGTGACAGCGTGAGTGGATCGCGTAGTGTAGGGCGACCCGTCGGACCTTCGGCCCTCCAGCTGATGGAGTGACAGCGTGAGTGCATCGCGTAGGGCGAGCCGTCGGGCCTTCGGCCCTCCAGCTGATAGAGTGACATCAGCGTGAGTGGATCGCGTAGGGTGAGCCGTCGGGCCTGCGGCCCTCTGGCCGTTAAACTGACAGCGTGAGTGGATCGCGTAGCTTATCAGCTTGATAGCTCTATCGAGTGACAGCGTTATTGGACCGCGTAGGGCGAGCCGTCGGGCCTGCAGCCATCCAGCTGATAGGTTGACAGCGTGAGTGGATCGCAAAGCGTAGGGCGAGCCGTCGGGCCTCGCTTTAAACTTGATTTTCTCAATAAACCAAATTGATTGATATATTCCTTATTGTCAGATCTCTGTTATCTAAGGTATTGAATGAATAACACGTCCAGTTGAGACACTTCGGGCATTCAAGCTGACATTTTTTTAGTGTCGGATTTCAAAAAATATCTATTCAGCAGCGATTCCCCTCTCGTTACACATAAAATATTGTCCATTACGTTTACACATGTTCGTGTCGTGATTAAAGCGCGAGAGTTAAACGCTAGCATCCCTAATTGTATTGCATATTACAAACAACGTCATCTAGAATAAGTTGCACTAAAAACTTGAAAATAAAATAAGTAAAAAAAGTTTTAAGTTAAACGGTTTTCATTGCACCAAAAACTAGAAAATAAAAACCGGCCAAGTGCGAGTCGGACTCGCGCGCAAAGGGTTCCGTACCATTATCAATTTATTATTTAAAAAATACAGTTAAATCAACCTACCTCAAAAACTATAGGAGATAATTGAATCAAACCAAAAATCGTTGATAGAGTTTATTAATGTGCATAACATATATATTTTTTTAAATTTTATATCGCGTAGTTTAAAAAATAGAGGGGGGGGGGCACATTTTTCAGACTTTGAGAGCTGATATCTCGAAAACGATTTGCTTAAATAAAAATGAGATTTATAAACCTTCATATCATTTTCAAAGACCTTTCTATTAATACCCCACACGCTTATATACAACTAAATTTTTTTTTCTATCCCTCAGTTACATGTATGGAGGGCCCCCACCCCAATGGTTTTTTTTACAATTTAGTACCATAATCCTGTAGCGGTTCATACAACACATTTTCTTACCAAATTTCGTTACTGTAGCATTTATAGTTTCCGAGTAAATCGGCTGTGACAGACGGACAGACGGACATGACGAATCTATAAGGGTTCCGTTTTTGCCATTTTGGCTACGGAACCCTAAAAATTAGTTGTATCTAACCGTAGATGCTACTTTTTGTAGATTAGTCACGTGAAACTATTATCACTGTAGTCTTCCCAAGTCGGATGCTGAAAGCCACGTTTAGCCTCTATGCCAGTGGATTAAGCGTATCCTAATCGTAAACTTTTACCAAACTAAAATAAAAACGTGGGGCGTTATTATGAAGAAACACAAGTTCAAAATATGTAATTGTAGCTTTAATTTTGCAATGAATCATTCATCTGTTCCAACACTTCTACAGAGGTAAATAACTTTTATCAAGACCAGAACAAAACTTATTACTCTATTGCTGTCTTGATTTCTATGTGTGTTCTTAACTAACTATAGTGACTTAATCACAATTGCGTACGCCCCACGTTTTTATTTCAGTTTGGTAAAAGTTTCCGATTAGGATACGCTTAATCCACTGACATAGAGGCTAAACGTGGCTTTCAGCATCCGACTTGGGAAGACTACAGTGATAATAGTTTCACGTGACTAATCTACAAAAAGTAGCATCTACGGTTAGATACAACTAATTTTATTTTCTAGTTTTTGGTGCAATGAAAACCGTTTAACTTAAAACTTTTTTTACTTATTTTATTTAAATTAGAATACGACACTGAGTGGGTACTAAAAAGGCTCACCACTATTAATTTTTGTAACACTCTGTACAGTCACCATCATCAGATATATCGTAGCGTCCCGAGTGTTCAAAAATATCTGAACACGCCATTATTGCCATTGCAATAGAGGCATGTTCAGATATCTGATGGCGACTGTACTTATGGTTAATCTGAAATGCTTCCCCTAAGTTTATGTACAACATTTTCTTTGCAGGTTATCAGCTTTCTCAACTCAGTCTACAAGCTGTTCGATGATCGCATAGAATGCTACGATGTCTACAAAATTGAAACTATTGGCGACTCCTACATGGTAGCATCTGGGCTACCAGTCAGAAACGGTAAACTATGTAATAACATGGATCAATCAATTAAAAACATATACTTTAAAATATTGATATTTCCGATGCCAGAGAGCAACATCCGTTACACGTTATACCTCTTAAGTCATTGCGCCATCCATCTTTGAAAAAACTTACAACTTTGTGTGCTTGGTTTCTTGAAGAACTAAACCTTCTTATAAGGACGTCAAGCGTAGATCCAGGGGGGGGGGCAATAGGGGTACTTGCCTCCCCCCCCCCCCCCCCACTTGACACTGGACTTAGGTATGCCTAATTATCATAGGGCAGTGCCCCCCCCCCCCCTCAACGAAGTCCTGGATCCGTGCCTGAAGGACCTAACATAGTCCTTCCAGAAGATCGTTGTATTTTGTAGTTTGTCACTAAGCAGAATTCGGACAAATGGGCGTCACTGTTGGCGATAACATGGACATGACTCCAAAATTTATTAAATGATTCGTTATCGTCATCAGCTTCTCTCAGTGCACTGCTGGACGTAGGCCGCCTCTCCTATTAACTATGCGAATAGACGCATATAGGAGGTAAATGCCAATAAACACCACGCTGCGCAAGCGGATTGGCGATCGCAGTACACTGTGTGCAGATGCTGCTGCCCATCATCAATCTTCTATGAAGGAATATTCATTGAAACTTTAATCCCTTATTCGATTCTTACGCCACCCACGGGAAGATTTGGGTTAGTGACAAATGTATTCTTACTGCCTTTACCATTTATAAATGATAAATCTATTGAATGATTTCTTGAAATTTAATTACGAAGCCTGTTCGGTGAAGATATTTATATAGATTTTCATAGTTACCGGTATCAAATATGTTATATTAAAAAAACGATTGATTGATTAATAATTTAATCAACTTTGTCCATATATTTTATCTTATTGCGAACAATGACGCTCAACTGTCCGATCTCAGCTAATAAACATTACATTGCAGGGAACAAGCACGCGACGGAGATAGCAAGCATGGCGCTAGAACTGCTAGCTGCTACAGCGCACTGCCGTCTCCCGCACCGACCAGATCAGGTACCCGTACTCATCATCATCATCATCATATCAGCCAAAAGACGTCCACTGCTGAACATAGGCCTCCCCCAAAGATTGCCACAATGACCGGTCCTGCGCCACCCGCATCCAGCGGACTCCTGCGACCTTCACCAGGTCATCAGACCCGTACTCACGAGTAACTATGATATAATGCATTTATTTTCTTACCTATCTAACTTGTGGTATAAAAAGATACTATCGTGTTTTTTTCTGGGAGGAATGGTCGTAAAATTAAGAAGAACTACTGTAGACCAGGGACCGGAACCGGTATTTTACAAAAAACTTGAAAGAGCCCAATATATTAAAATGTTTTTTACGCTTCATGTACTGCTCAATATTTTATGTAATTTACAATATCATATTTTTAAATTACTCCATTAACTTACAATTTATAGACCGAAGAACGAAAAATAACGAAAAAAGAACTATTCTTTTTGTATGGAGAAAATAACTGTTCCGGTCCCTGCTGTAGACAAATTCTGATACCGTGAAACCACGCAACTATGGTTCAATACTGCAACTATAGTTCACAATTTCAACTCCTAAATAAGCATCAGTCCCAATATTCTCTTTCCTTTGTTCAAGTTCTTTCGAGGAGTTTTTGCATACACCTAAAGGATTATTCGAGTAAGTTATGGACTATTCTCGGAAGCATCTGTAGGTTTATGATGGTACTCTGTTTAATCGTTTGCCGTTGTTGCCGTCAGGTTCTAACAAGTATGTATGTACGAAAGTGATGCGTAGCACGATAAATACATAAAACGGGACCATCATAAGCCACTTGGACTATGGTTAGGTGGTTTTACGGTACGCCTATCCTCATTAAAGACGAGGTTATGCTGGAATCCATGACGTCAATAATTGCTTTCTTTTCCACCCAGACGTTATGTATGAGGAGCGGGATCCACACAGGGCCGTGCGTTGCGGGAATAGTAGGGAGCAAGATGCCACGCTATTGCCTTTTTGGAGACACCATCAATACGGCTAGCCGTATGGAAAGTACTAGTGAACGTAAGTATTACTCGTAAGTAACTTGTTTGAGTTCTACGGACCTTTTCGTTATAGAAAAAAATCTTGCATATCACAGCTTTATACGAAACTGATATGTTTTACAAATATATGAACTTCTGGGACCATGGAATTGCATAAATAACGCAATTTGGATATCAACTGGAAGTTTTCTGATGTCTGTTACAGTAACGGAATTATCGCCTGGCCACATTTAACGATCTATAACAATCTACCTAGTTGTTGCATTTGCGTTGACTCAATTTGTTTGAACCAAAATCACTAATAATATTATCTTTAGGGCACTACCTCATCTGTCGAAGTCAGATCGGCTTTAGCCGGTCAATAAAATTCACCCAAGCTCTTATGTCATTATCATAAGCGTCAAATTTACCCCTTGACGTCCGATATGGCCACCGCTGTCTCGGTTGCGTCATCCTTACCAATGTGAGATAATAGACTCAATTGTGGTTTTTTTCAACCGGCTTCCGCCGATCACCCGTCGAAAGATGACAGATTATTCGGCATTCATTTACTTTTTCAGCAATGAAGATTCAAATATCAGACGACGTGAAGAGAGCTCTGGATCGGAACGGCAGGTTCATCACCAAGCCCCGAGGAGTCGTTGATGTTAAGGTATCGCTTTATTCGTCTTTGAATAATGTATTTAATGTACAAGCTCTTAAGTTACCAGTTAAAATGATCTTTACGTTTCGATTTTCGAGCACTCGTTAACACCATAAATTGTTTTAAAATGATTGGGATGAGATTTTTACCTTTAGTCCTCATAAGTAATACCTACTCTAATAAATTTAAAGGATTTCGTGATAGAGATAGATTGGACGAAATCGAGCACTCAAAAGTCGCTCCAAAAGTCACATAACTATATAGCCACGGAATAAAAAAAACATAATATAAACTCATATTTTAAAGACCCGTTTGTCTTTAAAGTATGAGTGATAATCGTGAAGGTTTAAATCAACATATGATGTAAACTGTTTTTTCTGTTCTGTGCGTATAGCAACCAAAACTTGTAAAGATAACCAATCTAGCTGAATATTGGCATTCCTTAAACTGGGATTGTCTTATAAGAAAGAGACTATTTACTGTACCTATATGCATTTTTTTCCTGCTAGAGATTTATTGATTCCAAATTCGGATGCCGCTGGTGACCAGAGGTGAAAGGCTAGTCAATATTCGGCTCAAAAAATAAATGTTCGGATTTTAAGTAATTTAAGACGATTATTTAAAAGATGTCACATTTATTTGCAGGGTAAAGGCGAGATGCTTACTCACTGGCTGGAAGGTCGATCAGGCCCATCGCCGGTCCGTCTTTCGACAGGGCTGGACTGCAGTGCCCCAAGCTTCCTAGCCCGCATCCACTCTCAACGAGGACGAACTGAGACACGTCACCGCGCGGACACTAAGCCGCACTAACCTGTCTGTAGACCATACCTTATCTTCATATAAGAGCTAAGCTCTTATCTGTGGAGCATTGTCCAATTTGTCCATGTCTGTCTATCTGCCTTCTCCGTGACAGCTTGATACTACTTGAGGTTCAATTGCGTAATGATAACATACTTGCTGGAAGGTCGATCAGGCCCATCGCCGGTTCGTCTTTCGACAGGGCTGGACTGCAGTGCCCCAAGCTTCCTAGCCCGCATCCACTCTCAACGAGGACGAACTGAGACACGTCACCGCGCGGACACTAAGCCGCACTAACCTGTCTGTAGACCATACCTTATCTTCATGTAAGAGCTAAGCTCTTATCTGTGGAGCATTGTCCATGTCTGTCTATCTGCCTTCTCCGTGACAGCTTAGTACTACTTGAGGTTCAATTGCGTGATGATAACTTACTGGCTGGAAGGTCGATCAGGCCCATCGCCGGTCCGTCTTTCGACACGGCTGGACTGCAGTGCCCCAAGCTTCCTAGCCCGCATCCACTCTCAACGAGGACGAACTGAGACACGTCACCGCGCGGACACTAAGCCGCACTAACCTGTGTGTAGACCATACCTTATCTTCATATAAGAGCTAAGCTCTTATCTATAAAGCATTGTCCATGTCTGTCTATCTGCCTTCTCCGTGACAGCTTGATACTACTTGAGGTTCAATTGCGAGATGATAACTTACTGGCTGGAAGGTCGATCAGCACCATCGCCGGTCCGTCTTTCGACAGGGCTGGACTGCAGTCCCCAAGCTTTCTAGCCCGCATCCATTGTCAACGAGGACTACCACACTAAACGTGTATTCCATTATACTATCTTCATCATAAGAGCTAGGCTCTTATTTATGGAGCATTTCCATCTATGTGTATCTGTCTTTTCCGTGACAGCTTGATACGATACGATGTTCAATCATGAGAGGCTATTTAGTAGATGGAAGATCGATCAGGTCCATATCCCGTGGTAATCATTCTTAGAATGCATTTACAATAAGGGGAGACAAAGAAGCTTTCTGGCCATACGCAATCTACACTCCCTGATATAAAACATTACGAATTTTGTCAGACAAAAACTATGGACGCTTTAAATTAAGTATTTTATAAAATACTTAATTAATATTATATAATTAAGTATTAAGTATTAAGTTATTATATTAATTAAGTATTTTATAAAATACTTTATTTACGAATCAGGTGGATTTTATGTTCAAATACTTAATATCCGAAAACAAAATTAGTAAACAAAGAAGGAGTGGATGAATTTTGAATGGAATTGTACGCCAATGAAAAATTGTAAATAAATCCTTTGCCCGACAACGCCTATTATGTTATACAGAGCAAGCGTAACAAAAAACATGGCTATCCGCACATTTAGTAGGTATCGTATTTTATTAGGAAAAACAAGAATAAAAAATCGCGAAAACTATGTTTTAAGAAGCGCTTAACTGGCTCCATAAGAAATATATTTATTTCTTTTAGTAAATTTTATTTTGTCCTACTTCTTCCCGATACTAAATGGGATTTTTAAATGAGTAGCACATTTTTTGTTACATACTTAAATTTTAATAGATGATACTAGGTATAATTATAATAATTACATTCCGTTTACAAAAAAGTAAAACTTTCTTAGTATGATTGTCGTATACGGATGTAGTGCAAAATATTTTTCCCGTGTTTTCACGGAAACGTCCGAATTAACCTGTCTGTCTCAATTGCCTTTAGTGCGTTGAAAATTGAAGTTGACTGTGACAGCAATATGAATTCGGAAGTTTCAGTGAAACCCCGAAAGAAATAGTTATTTATTATACAAGGTGGCAAAGTTGTTGTTTAACTGTCGTGCCAATATTGAGACCTGAGCTAGCGAAAGATTCCAAAGTTGAGCCACGAGCATAGCGAGTGGTTCAAAAACTGGAATCTTGAGCATTGCGAAGGTCTCAAGGCACGAGAGTTGAACAAACTTTGCCGCCAAGTGTAATACAACTTTTTTCCCCTCACTATCGCGAGGAAATATGATTACAAATCTCATCCAAATGTAAATTAACTTAAACAAACCATTTAAAACTCAATGTCGAAACGTATCGTAGAATAGAGTTACTTCTGGAACTTAAATATAGCCAATGGCTTACAAAGTCCCCCATGAGAACGACCAATTTAACATGTGAGCTCCGATTGCGCATGTTTACTACGGTCATACAGATCCACTTATACTAGGCAGTAGGGGGCTATAGGAATTAGAGCAATGTCAAGTTACTTTATTCACAAGTGTGTAAAAAGCGTTTTTACCCGCTCGTATTAAACGATAAACGAGCGCTTTACGAGCTAGTGAGGGGAAAAATATTTTGCACTACATCTGGACCACAATAAATTGAACGGTACTAAAATGTTTGTATTTTTTTAATATATACATGACAAATATAAGGGCAGGTCTCTATTGTCATGGCATTCATGGCGATAGAGTACATGAGGAAATATTTTGAGCACGTAACCCGAGCGTTGAAAATTTCCGGATTAAATCCCGATTCTTTCCAAACAGCTCGTTTTTTTCCGGATTTATTCGGAAAAATCATGAAAGTTTCCACTCTAATTTTCAACTCTACACCAATGTTAATTAGGTTTAATTTTCACACAAAGTCAATTGAAATAGATGGTCAGGAGTGACAGTGACAGGGATATTGATTATTTCTGTAAAAACCCGAAACAAACAAAAAAAACTAAATATTCATACATTTCCGAAAAAACATTTGATTTTTTCGGATATTTTCAACGCTAAGCACGTTGGTAACTCCGATATAATTGGATGGCGACAGTATCCACTCTATTGTAGCAAGTATATCGTTGTTAAATGTTTAATTATTAAGTGATAGGAAAACAGAGAAAGTTAGAATTACTGAATAGTTTATATCGAAATGGATACCTTTTATACGCAAGTAAAAAAGAACAATTATAATGAATGTTTAATATCTAATGTGGTTTTATTTCAATAAATACCTTTGTGAGTAAGAGCAGGTAAGTACACTCAAGTACAACACATGATTGATGACGTCACTTCAACATAGTTCCGAGTTGTCTATAGGGTTCTTATGAGGGTTTTCTGAAATGACGTTCACCAGGGCGGCAGCACTGAGGCGTCCAGAAACTTGTCTAAATTCTCCGAGCGCCAATAGTTTCGTAATTTAATGTTTTGTACGAATTAATAAAATTATATCAACAAAAATAGGTACCTTCTGGTTAGTTTTTCTTTGGAGCTAGATAATTTTGTTTCTTAGCGGGACGGGAAAGGACTTACGGCGAAGTGGTGCCAACTAGTGGCATACGTTTTCGAGAAAATCAATGGTTGATTGTACAGTCGACGTCAAAGATATCGTTACGGTTTAGGTGCCAAAAATATATTTACACGACTTTATTGCCTTAACATTAAGTACGTAGTGGTGTACGTTGTACAGGAATAAATACAAAAACTAAAATTCATATTAACATTTAATTGACACTTCCATAATACAATAAGATTGGCCTTGAAGTTCCATAACTTTATTTAATCTGTATCTTACAATAGGAGATTCGAACTACTTACGAGTATTTACAAAACTTTACCTTATTCTAGATCTTTCTTTCTTACTTAAAACCTGCGACCATATATAACATGGAAGTCTAACGCCAGCTCAAAAATGCGCCCAAAAGCAATTGATTAATTGTGCCAAGATGGGCACGACGTAGCGCTTTTCTTAACACCGCGCATATATTATTTAGCCGCAACACCTTTGACAAATGTTTATAGAATATAGCCAATCAAAACTTTCATGGACCAATCACAACTATTTTTAAATGGCGGCTTTAGTTTTTATAGGTTGAGATTTACATTCATTACCGTGATGCAATGAAGAGGGGGTGACACTTGTCAACTAAAATTCAGGACCATTTTTGAAAGGCAATTTAATGGCGTACAGCTTCCAAATTTTTTTTGTTCGTAGCTTAAAACCTATATTTTTACACAAATAACAGAATAGCAAGAACAAGGAATTCATAACCCATTAAACTATCCAACCGATATCAGCTAATTATACGTTTGTGCTTTTCTGTCAATTTGATATTTGAGTTGGGAAGAAACGGACAAAACATTAATTCGCTAATATGCGCCTAGTAACTTCTTATGAATAAGGGTTTATCTACACTTTAATGTTCCTTTTTGGAATGGACATAAAATTCAAAAAGTCTCACTTAGTGTCGTCAGTAACTAGGATACAGGAATACGAGTGCATTTCAAGTAGTCTTACAAGAGAACTATGTGGTTTCACCAATCACATCATCCTTAGATACGTGTTTCAAAAATTTATTTTTTTCCTCTCATTTCCCTATTTTCCCAATACCACCAGATTAGTTGATAATATCAACTCGGTAATATAAAAATATTAAAGTCTCCATTATTGCACATATCATGCAAAAGGTTTATTTATTAGGCTGCGTTTCCACCAGAGATGTGCGAGGATGTGGTGGAAACGCAGCCTTATAATCAAGCTTTTTATAGCATAAAATATTAACATTGAGAGTAGAAACCCGTGAACTATATGAAACAAGTAAGGATGAATAGAATTCACTTATTTAGTATGAAATAAAAAAAAACCTTCATTAGTCAGGTTTTTAACGATAAAGAAGCACGAAATTAAAACTGACTATTGGTGTTAATTATATAAACTATAAGCCATTTAAAAACCTTGATAAAGTTAAAATTCCTAATGATATCGTACAGTCAAGGGCATTAATATATATACACTTCTCCATACTGATCCCTTACAAATGTGTCTATATATTAATGCACTCGACTGTACATAATTATCGTTATGAACCTGGCTGCAATTAAAGTTTTTTAAATCTCAATAATGCGTCCACATGCTTAGATAACATGAGAGGTCTTTGACCAGCTGTGGACTGATTATAGGCTGATGATGATAATGATGATTCTCACGCTATTTATCCCTAAAAGTGAAAATGCCGTTACGCAGCAATCGCAGCATAGCACACATCTTCTGCTACTTAAATATTACTTGTGTGTGACCAGGGTGCTTAGCCAAGTTGCCAATTGCTAACGCTTGATCTTCAATTATTCTGTAGCACTAGTTTACAAGACTGTTAGTTTAACTGACTTCTGACATGAAACATTTGTCTCGTACACCTTTTTATTTACTTTTTATTGACATTTGGAGATTCTTTACACCTCCAAATCATTAAAATTATTATAATTTATTAACTGACATTGGGGACACTTTACATCTCCAAAATTATGTAGGTATTATTGACATTAGAGAGTACACATCTCTAGTTTAATTTAATATTTGAGTTTATTTTACTGTGATGTCATGTTTAAGTAGGTATTGGCTGTTGTCTTTTAAATAATAAGAATAGTTGCTTTGTGATTGTCACTAAATTGTTAATTTTCTATTTTATTATTATTGTTAAAATCATGACGATTAGAAACTTTTTACATCTCTAAATCTTAATTTATCTTTATTCTGACAACTCGAGGACCTTTACATCTCTAGTAGTAGATATAGAAGATTAATAATTTTGTGAACTTGTACAATAATATTTTTTTTTTATATTATTATTTCTCTTTTTTATAAAAATGTCTATAATAATATATTTTTTATGTAATAAATTCTTTAATGCATGTTATTTTAATAAGATGTATTATTATACTGTTTTGAAAAAATAAGTCCACCTGAGTTTCTTACTGGTTCTTCTCAGGAACGGTGTAGGGTTTGAACCAGTAAGTAACTAGTAGATTTTTTTCTCTCTCTTGATAATGTCAGACGATTCGAAAATGCTTATTAATAAGCTTACCTACTTGAATAAAGAATAGTTTGACTTTGACTTTGACAATCGTAAAAGAAAGGCAGTTAACTGTCTTTGACGCACTAATATGAGAGAGTTAGCGATTGGCAACTTGGCTAAGGATCCAGGTGACGGACGAATAGAATTAGTGGATATCAAACGCGTTGCAAACTATTCAAAAATATACTGATACCCCCATTTTCTCATTTATAGTTTCACCCCCTTATTCATAAACGTCTGCTAACTTAACAAGCCGCTAAGTATTGTTTGTCCCTTTTGCTCTTATGGACACATTGTCAAGACCGAAAGGGACAAACAATTATTAGCGGCTTGTTAAGTTAGCAGTTTATGAATAAGGGGGTTACTGTTTAGTGACTTATAAGCCACTTTTTTTTAAAGTAAATAAATAAAGATAAAAAAAATATCTTGGGACATCTTACACAAATCGACCTAGTCCCACGGTAAGCTCTAAGGCTAAAAGTGAACTAAATTTTAGTTTATTATTAAGTTAAAGCCGTCAGTTTACAGCAGGCATTAGTGCCAAATTTTCTACCAATTTATAATTACTTGGTCCGAAACCATTAGGATCTAGTTGGAACAGATTATCCGATATCAGCTACTTTCTTAATAGTATACTCACTAAGGGTGTCGTCGCATCTGTTGAGATTGAAATAAGAGCCGGTGGGCATTAATTATAATAATTATTTAAAAAAGTCAATTTTCATAATCATAAAATGAGAAATTATTATTAAAATAATATTCAGATCAGTAGAGTAGGATTAAAACTGGACATTTAATTTTATAATTTTGATATTGTGTGTCGTTTCTAAAGTACTTGTTACTAGGTCTACTCCATTAAAGAATTATTGAATTGATGACATAAGAGCCACAATTGTGAGTCAATTATTTCGTTTCAGCTCGGTCCACGTGTTCGACTCAATCGAAAAATTTGACACATGATAGCTTCAGCGTCTTTCCACCAATTTTATCCGATCAGACGTCGACAGCTATGCTATTCTCTTATTCACACATTCGACACTGCGTTCATCAACGAGCTCGACGACGAGACAGCCTTCACTTCGACGTCGAGCGGAGCGCTGCGAAAAACGGTATTCACTAACGTAGAACAGCTCGTCGTCGAACTGTAGGCGGTAACTCTCGACGCAGTGTAGTTCCAGCTCACGCCGCATTCGTCGCCGAGCGCTAGTGTCGTTTAAAGTGCATTAGTGAATACCATTTTTAGGCTCGACGCTGTCGCAGCGGTGACACAGCACTGATAGCAAGGCGGTGTCCTTAGTGAATAACACTGCAGATGGGGTGACATCCTAATACTGGGCTTAAAGTTATAAGCTCTAGAGTACCTTTGGCACATACTTTATATTTCATCTGTTTCAACTAGCCCCCGTTTCCAAGATTTACCCTTGCGATATACAATACATAACGTATACTCTTGCATTCCTTTTTTTATAAATTTTAGGAATAAAAAAATAAGACTACTTATAATTACACCTATACGTTTTTACGTATTTTGAATTTACTTTAATTTCAAACATTAATAGATCGAGAAAATTATCTGATGTTGTTACAACCAATAGTAAAAATTGCGATAAAAACAACAAAATAATCGAATTCGTTTCTACCAAACGGCTATTATGTGAAACTATGTGTACTTTTTAGAGTTCCTTGGTAAACTAGGAATCCTTAAGGTGCGGCACCACTGAGCAAAATTGACCAATTACATTCGTCAAATTCAAAATTCGAAGCACTGTGATGCGGTCTCTTGGCGGAGCTTCCACAGATTCGCTCCGCTCCGCGTCAGTGGGGCCGCACCCTTACAGTTTGTTTGTCTGTCTGTCAAAAGCTTCGCTTAGTGACCGTTCGTTACCTAGTACTAGAAATTTCCATTTTAGTATAGGTATCATTCACGCCAAAAAAGTATTAAAATAAACTATTACAATAACATAATTATCCATTCATGAGTTTCAGAGCAGATGTGCACCATTTTTTCTTTTATTACTAATCAATAGTAGACCCAGGATTTAAGTTCAGCAATAACCTGAATTACCCAGTAAAGTAACATTTTAAATTTTCTAGAAAACTTTCTGTTATTAAAAAAGTCTAAGATATAAGCATTTCTATGAAATCCTGGTCATAATCCTTAAGTCGAGGGCCCCGTGGACTCTCTAACTGAAGACCAGCTAATTTGCCGATGAGCCAGAAGGTTTCCATCTGCCCTTTACCCTGAAACAGTCAACGGAACAAGTCATTTATTTTTGGAACACGTTCAATTTGTATGGCGGAACAACTAGTATCAATACCGTAATTAGCCAAATGACTATTAGAATACATTTGTCACCACCCCAACTCCTCCTGCGGGTGTTGTAAGAGTCGATTAAGGGATTGAAGTGTCACTGACCATATTTGATTAAAGATTGATGAAAGATTGATTGATGTGTCCACTATGATGGGCAGCAGCGTCATCATAGTGGACACATTACTGCGATCGCCAATCCGCTTGCCCAGCGTGGCGATTATGGGCATTTACCTCCTAATGCGTCTATACGCATAGTTAATAGGAGAGGCCTACGTCCAGCAGTGGACTATCATATGCTGAAGATGATTATGATGATGACTATTTGAAAATATATACGCACATTTTGATGTAGTCATTGCAAAACATACCACAATTGATTTAAGTATGGAAAGCGTTCTACCTGAAGTCACCTGGACCATTTATTTATAGATAAATGATTCAGTAGTTGGTTTAATAAATTATAATATAAGCTCTGAAATGGAATTCGAGATCAAAAATGTAAACAATCTATGACAATGACATGACATTACAAAGTCAATGTTAAAGTGACATTCCAGGGGTATAAAACGTTTTATATCAAATGTAGTTTTTAACACCTTTGTAAATTAACGTCGCATTTTGAGATTGGTTTTTTATTTTATTTAACACTTCACTTACAACTATCCTTACAGTACTAAACCTAAGACAATGTTTTATGTGTAGATGTAGATATGCGAAAGTCAAAGTATGTTCGATACACAAAGTATCACAATCGTTAACATATTTTTGGATATGACAATAAAAAACATACATCTGAGTGTCGACGTTTCCTGATTACAAAAATAAAACCTAGAAAATTTGCTAGAATGATGTAAATAATCAACATAATCATGTTTGAAAACGAATGTCGTGTTACTTTAATCTTTAGGATAGTCGGGGAACGAATTTCAGTCTTCATCTTAGTTACGATCGAATCCATTTCGATTAAAATATGAAAATGATTGATTTGTACGGTCCATTCATCCTTACTTGTCTTATATAGTAAACAACTTTCTAACCTAAAAATACACGTTTTTTGTTGTAAACTGTTGTTTCCTTGATTAAACATTAAGCAATTTTCTAATCACTACGGACGGACTGCACAAATACGAACTCAAGTATTTTGGTATTGGCAAATATGGCAGTTTACAACAGAAAACGTGTACTTTTAGGTTAGAAAGTTGTTTACTAGATAAGACAACTAAGGATGAATAAACTTTAGGTAACAATACTAAAATCTGTATACTTTGTAATGCTAAATTTTAGGAGTAAAAATTCATAAAACAGTCATTTGGTGCACCCTCTTGTTTTGATTTTTGAAGTACATAGTTATAAATGCGAACCCTCTTAAATGTTTCTTAGTGTAGTTACCGTATTAAATTACGAATAAACTAGTTATTGTTATAACTGCGAACCAAATGTTTAAGATTTCTTATCATTGCCAGTAGAATAAATTAAACACCTTACATTTTATTAAAAGTAGCGAAATATATCATTAAAAATTATGTATTTCGCTTAATGTTTTGTATTAAAACTTTGTAAAATATTTAAAAATTTTGCGTACCGTCAGTGACGGTAAATACGCAATTTTTATAAGTATTTGAATGATTTTAGATTACCCCCCTCTCGTGAATATTTTTTTGTGGTGGTATCCCATTTGCTTACATTTTTGATCTCCAATTTGATTTCACACTTTAGGAGTAGTTTGACAACCAGTCGTCATTTTACATCAACAGATAATAGGACTGACGGATTAAAGATGAATTTTTTACTACAGCGACTAATATAAAGTAGTAACAGCGTAAGTACGTTGTTAATGAAATGGTCCTTCTGTGCTTCATATTTGTTATTCATTACTCATTAGTAGGCCCCCCACAGGATGGACTCATGACCTGCTAAAGGTCGCAAGAGTCCGCTGGATGCGGGTGGCATAGAACCAGTCATAGCGGCAATCTTTGGGGTGGCCTATGTTCAGCAGTGGACGTCTTTCGGTTGATATGATGATGATAATCATTACTCATTAGTCGAGATTACGGCGTTTAGGTAGGTCACAGGAGAAGGAAACTGTTCAAATTGTTATTTATTCACATGTATATTTTTTCCGATTGTTTTTACTTACGGGTATTTCACTGAAGCCTCTGGACTGCACCTCGTACCCTCCAATCACATCTAACGCCCTTTTCGTTGTATCTGATATGTGGATTTTCATCGCTGCAATAATAATTCCATATTTAGTGTCAAAGTTTTCTGATTTACTTAAATTAATAACATGTTAGCATTTTTAGTAAAACGTCCCATCTTGTGATTAGCGATTAAATGGGACGGAATGCACTTGTGTCTTTATATTAATTATCTGAATAAGCGTCCATATTATGGTTAAAAAGTAGGATGTTTTACTAAAGAGGCAGCGTGTTGTGTTTTTGAAAAAAAAATCATGATCATGTTTTTTTTTCTTCTCAATAATCTTCTGATTATGTAGAGTCAAATTAACATATAAATAAGTGCAACATGCAATGTAGTGTGAAGTGAAGCAATCGATTAAAATTTGACTGTTTGATTTGACTATTACCCACTGCGTTTATTTACCCCACGTGACCTTACACCTACATATTATCACTTTTTACTATTCTATCTAGTAGAGTCCATATAATATACATTACCAACCTTCCCCTGTGCTCTCCATCCGACTGGCCGTATTTATAGTGTCGCCGAACAGGCAGTACCGCGGCATGCAAGTCCCGACCACTCCTGCCACGCATGGTCCCGTGTTTACCCCGGCCCTAATTCTAAGGGCTTCTCCAGGACAATGTGGGACCGTCGCCCCGTCCAGGCTCCTCATCAATGAGAGGGACATGTCCGCTATTTCTGACGCGTGCTTGTTCCCTGGAACAAAATTGGAATTTATATTGGATGTCATAATTTAATTATTATTATTATAAGCCCATTCTGTCCCACTGCTGGGCAAAGGCCTCCCCCCTCTTCTTCCATTCATTCCGTGTTGTGTGCTCTCTCTGGCCAGTCACTTAAAAAGGAGTCCAAGTTATCCCGCCATCGCCTGCAGGGTCTGCCGGGTCCTCGCTTTGAGTCCCGGTGGTCCCGGTCGTTTTGAGTCTCGGTGTGGGTGCCCTATGGGGCCGGGCGATTTATGTCTTGGCCCATAAATCGCCCGGCATGCGGCAGATATGACCCGCCCAGTCCCACTTCAGCTTGGCCGCTTTCCAAGCTACATCCACTATTTCGGACTTAGAACGCAGCGTGGTGTTCCGGATCCTATCCATAAGTTTTACACCTAATATGCTGCGCTCCATAGCTCGTTGGGAAACCCCGAGTTTGGACTTCTGAGCTTCCGTTAAAGACCAAGTCTGAGCACCGAGCAGGGATGTCATAAATCAAAGAAAAAATACTGAGTTTACCGACATCCGCGGTGGGATTTCAACCCACATCTGCAGCTTTCGCGGCTGTTGCCTAAACCACTCTGACGGCTGGAGTTGCCGAGTGGTACCTATACAGGGTGGTCGAAACCTTGACGTCAAAAATTTTTTTTTAGATTCCTCACGTCATGAGCTATCAAAATATACCCCATGTATGTTAGCGAATTTTTTGTAGTTTTCGAGTTATGAATTTTTGAAAATTTTTTTTTGAGAAATTCTGGAATGAAGAAATTTATGAATAAAAAAAAACTGTCAAGTTTTTTAACTAGTTTCTTTTTGTAAAAGTATTACTACAAATAAAGCATTTACTGACAAAAAAATTAGCGTCCTCACTTTGATACAAGTAGGATAAAAAGTACAAAATTCAAAATTTTACGCTAAAAACGCATCAAAATAGCATTAATGTACATAAATAAAAAAAAATAAAACATATCCCAAGGATTTTTGGTAAAGTAAAGACTGCCCTAGACCTTAAACCTTCGTAAAAGCAAAAAAAAAGTGATACTAATAATGAGGATTTTTCGGAGTAGTCGGTGAAAATAAAATTTAAAAAAACTTCAAAATTTTTAATTTAAAAATAAAGTGAAATTTCGTCTCTTTTGTTGTTCTTTTCAATAAACAAAGACAGAAAATACCACGAAAACTCAATTTGTGTAGTTTTCAAGTCATTTTTTACTACTTTAAAAATTTAAGCTTTTTTAAGTTTATTTGACCGACTACTCCGAAAAATCCTCATTATTAAGTATCACTTTTTTTTTTGCTTTTACGAAGGTTTAAGGTCTAGGGAAGTTATTACATTCCCAAAAATCCTTGGGATATGTTTTATTTTTTTTATTTACGTACATGAATGCTATTTTGATGCATTTTTAACGTAAAATTTTGAATTTGGTATTTTTTATCCTACTTGTATCAAAGTGAGGACGGTATTTTTTTTGTCAGTAAATGCTTTATTTGTAGTAATACTTTTACAAAAAGAAAATATTAAAAAAACCCTATAGTTTTTTTTTTACAATAAATTTCTTCATTCCAGAATTTCTCAAAAAATTTTTTTTCAAAAATTCATAACTCGAAAACTACAAAAAATCGGCTAACATACATGGGGTATATTCTGATAGCCCATGACGTAGGGAACCTAAAAAAATTTTTTTGACGTCAAGGTTTGGACCACCCTGTATATAATTTATAAATAGTAGTGTACTACTTAAAACACAACCCACAAAATATTGAAGAAAACAATTTGAGCTGTTCCACAAAATAATTGTCCTTTTATTCGATTTACAGTGAAAAAATAACCTAGGTACCTTATTTTTGATAATTAAAACTTGCTATGTTTGTTTTGACAGGGCATTAACTTGTAGTAGTTTTGAACTCAATGCTTTGAATTCAATTTTTGAAGGTTTATGCTGCTATATGAACCCTTTAAGTAAAGTTAAAACGAAAAAAATATATACCTAGTACGTTTGAAATGTCAACTTATTATTATCCGTCCCTTTATTTATAATACAATTCAGTCATTAAGTTACTAAAATTCAACTCTTTCATTTACTTTTGGCCATTGATTTAGATTAATAAATGTTATCATCATTAAGATCCATCATACATTGGTATTTAGAGCACCGTCAATTTTTAAGTAAAGACGTTACAACAACACGCGTACACGCCTCGATTGGAATTCACGGTTTTCATATTTAAAACAAGGGCATTTTCATTTTTAACGTGTAATTAATTAAAAAGCTTACTTGCAGTCAGGTTTGTAACGTGAAGGTCTGATTTGATTTTTATAATGTGAAAATTCTACATTCACATTCAAATGCAATCTCTGTCCTGCGTAATATTGGGTATGGGCTGTAACACGTCACGTTAGGTGAAAACTTTTTATTCAGTAAATATCTTAGATTAGGTTTTTTATAAAATTATTATTTTGATTAAAATGTATGATGTTTTTATTATTAAAATACGACATAAAATGAAAACAAACAATATAAGGACTTAATTTCACTACCTATAAATAAAAAATTTGGCCTAAATCGCTGTCAGTGGGCAAGGTACCCAGAAGGCTGGCCGCATTCCCCCGTTGTATTGCTATACTTAAACGTTGTGCAAGGTACTGGCCAGCCCTCTGGTCGCCTGAGGTCTCTCTTAGGCGAGCCGCTAGATCTTTAAAAAGTCCATGCGCACTTGGCCCCCATGGCCCCAAGGTCTCCACACCAAACGCCGCAAATATGAAGCTGGTTCCTAAAGCAGCATATTTGCGGCGCTTGAGACTTTCGGCTAATGATGCCGCGGCGCCAGCAGCAACGCCGGTGACCGAAACATGGGACGGCGCCAGAGTGTCAACGCAGGTGGCGTCCCAAACTAGCGGCCGACCCATGCTCCAGGGCACCAGCGTCATTCCGTCAGGCCTCTTGCCGTCGTCCCTGGCCAGACCGTTGGGCTCTAGGACGGCCGGTATTTTCGCGCTAACAAGGGCGCGACGGATAACATCGTTAAAATTTATTGACAAAAAAATACACAATTATAATAAACACAAAACCAAAATCACAAAATACTATAATACTAATCTAAACTTAATTAAAGAACCTTAAAGCTAAAACAATTTAAACACCAATCAGTCAAATAACCCACCCCGCAACATTCTCGGTGCAAAGGTGCCTAACAAACTAGCGGCATTTCGGCGCAAAAATAGCAAGCCTCTGCACCAGGAACGATCCGGAGCGGGGATCATGGCCTGATGAAATTATTATTAAATTAAAATACAATGAAACATACAAAATATAAGCACATTATAAAAAAACAGAGTGTCGCCGCCAACGGGGCGGGCCCAAGCTGCTGGTGGTTAAGGTCGCAGAGAGAGGAACCGACAGACTATTCGCGCCGTGTCCAGGATTACCGCCTTCTGCGTCTGACCCTTGATCCAGCCATTTAGCGAAAGACTCTTAAGGCATTGGCCGAGGTTCGTATTAGAGTCATTAATTAGTATTTATTATGTTAAAATACAAACCATTGCGTTGGGGTAAGCCAGACACCGCCATGTAAGCGTCGCCTATAGTTTCGACTTTGTAGACGTTGTACTGCGTTATCTTCTCATCAAATAACCTGAAAAATGGAAAGAGAGATTAACTCCTTAAAGAAGTGCTTGAAATAAATAATTAAGGTAAGATCGATGAAAACACTAGTAGTTATTCTAGCACTTTAACTTTTCTACATGAACAGATAGAAATTCAATTATACTCTTCACCTTCAATTTAAGTCTTATTCGTATATCACACGGGCATTTTATAGTACATTTTACATGGTCCCATTGTAGGAAAGTGTCGAAACCAAAAGGGGAGGGTTTTGCTGATCAGTGGAAGTTTTCAAAATCTTTCAATAATAATGATGCTAATCATTGGACAATCATATAAAATCTAGTTAGTCGACTGTGAGTTAAAATAACGCTTTTGTATATCAAAAATATTAAAAAAACAAAGACCAGAATGTCAAATTCTGACTCGTTTCATGTCGAGGTAATAAAGTGACGGCAGTAAGGAGGAATAACAATTGATGACGGGCAGCAGCGTCATTATAATAAGCACGTTATTGCGATCGTCAACCCGCTTGCCTAGCGTGGTGATTAGGGGTATCACCTCGTAAAGCGTCCAAACGCATAATTAATAAGCGAAGCTTATGTCCAGTATGCCTGATGATGTGTGATGTGAAAACGGGGGTTAGACATCTCACCTGTACAGCATGTTAAGCATATTGATGACTTCCATAGGAGTACTGTTAGCTGATATGGACGTAAACCCCACGATATCGCTGAAGAATATAGTGACTGCATCAAACGCTTCTGCAGGAACAGTCTTCTGCGCCCTTAACCGCTGCAGAACTGGCATGGGCAGCATTTTCGAGAGGAGCAGATCACTCTTCTGCTTCTCTGCCATTAGTCTCTGGGTTGTGGATGCTATGGATGTGGAAAAACCCTGGAAAAGAGAGCATTGTGAAAACCGGACATTCAATTTGGGATTGTTTTGTGTTGCGAGTTCTGAGATTGTTAATGCTGATTAAAAGACCATTGGTAACTTAGTATGAAGCTTGGACCCAGAGCCAACGCAGCTGATAGTTAAGTCATTAAAAAGGTCTACAAATATAGTTCATTTTGTTCTAGAATTTTGAATACGCACCAAGTTGGATACCATTGCAGAATCTAGGTATACAATATGTTGCCTACCCTACAAAATGTTAAATACCCTAGCCACAGATTCGTCATACTTCTTATTTACCTACTCTAAATGAAAATATGAATATCTCAGTTCTGCAATGGAATTAGACTTTGTATTGTACACATATAAAAAAACACATTGGCAGGAAGAGAATTATGTCTTAAAAAAATACAAAAAGAGGGTCGAAGTCTATGTTCATTGTGATGAACATTATCAATTTAAGGGTTAAATACCTATTTAATAGCCTAGCTCTCTTCAGTCTTTTGGTTCTGGGTCCAATTTTACGTACGGTCCTTTATCATCATGTCCAAAGTAATAATGTAGGTACTGTACCGACCAAATGCATGTCATGATTAAAGACCTATTTAATAGCCTAACTCTCTCTAGTCTGTTGGTTCTGGCTCCATTTTAACGCATGGTCCTTTATCATTGTGTCCAAACTAATAACTAATTTACTATACCGATCAGCATGTCAGAATAATAATAACATACATAATTATGAAACGATCAGAGCTAGTTGAGGGTGTGCTAATTTCAATTAATCAAATGTTAATAATTTCAAATTAGAGCAATCCAGTTCGAAATTGAACCCTTGATAATAAATAATAAAATACCACTTGGAATTTATCCTAATGTGCCCAAACGATAAGATCTCTCCCAATCTCATTCCACTGGGATGCTAGATTGGCTGATGATGATGATGGGGAAACCTAACCATAAAAATTGTCTAGGTTATTCTTCGATCAACTACTTTGCAGTCAACATGGATAGATTCGGTATATCACACTAAATACACGGCGTACCTATCTATTTGTCTACTTTTGCAAATGCAAAATATTGTACTCTGCCTGTACCTGTTAAATAAAGAAGTTTTAACAATTTTCCAATTCTGATGTAAGGTATTATTATTCATCCTTTTGGAATTCCCCTGCAGACAGATCGCGCCAATGATTATGATTAAGGATTACCCAATTTAAGATATTTTGGAATGCCCCGCCCGACTCCGGAAGACACAAAATGTGCTTAGAAAGCTTCTAACGAAAATATTGAAATGATTTTAATGATAGAAGTTGGATCATTTGAGAGTGGTGAGGTGTAGGGTTCCAAAGTCGTAACGAATGACAATAGGTACTTTCATAATTTCATAATGATTGTTACTTAGACAAAGTTCGAATTATTATGTGACGTGAATCAATATCCCTTAGGTACCTAGTGTAGGTACATACCTACTCAACAGCAAAAAACACATTCACGTACATGTATGCAAATTTTATGACTGAATCTTATGTCGTTTATATTGATTCAAACTTTCACGATTATCACTCATATTTTAAAGACAAACGGGTCTTAATCGCGTAAACTTACGTTTAATTATATCCTGACGTTTTGGGCATGACGTTACACCCGTGGTCGCAGGCAGAACGTCATGCCCGAAACGTCAGGATATAATTAAACTTATGTTGTTAATGTTAGTTAGTGTAAATGTGCACGCTCTATCTTGTTGTTGCATGTTGATTGTGTTTTTGTGACATCTTTTGTTGGACTTGATGCCCCAAATTAATAAAATAAAAGAATATTAGACCCCTGTACACACTTAACTAGCAAGAATAGCCAATATGCCATTCTGCAATCGTATACAATAAGCTATAAGTAATAAATGTATGAGGATGAAAAAATATCGCCGTAAAGTCACGTGACCATTTCCATACATAATTAAAATCCATACATTTAAATCCAAAAATAATTAGTTCTAAAATCATCTGTCAGGATATGACAGGAAATTCATTATTTTCGAAGAAAACTCGATTTTTCCGATACGCGCCATACAAAGATTTTGAAAAAAAATTATAATTAATTATTTTTCAAACCAAATTAGGTAATATTAATTTTGGGACATAATAAAACCCAACAAAAACTATTTCAATAAAAAAAAGTTAATTTTTAAGACTTCGGTTTCTATTTCTATGGAGGCCGATTTTCAGCCCACCGTGCGGCGTAACATGAGCTAACTGTGTTGTGATTCGTCGTTTCAAGGTCAATGAGGTGTAAACAAAAATGTCCGCCGGTCGCTAGTGATTTCCGAATGTCGATAAAAGTATCGATGGTTACAATGTCTATCGCTTTCACAATTCGATATTTGTCAGTGACTTACCGACAAAACCGTAAATCCATATCCGTACTAATGCATACCAATGCGAAAGTATGTCTGTCAGTTTACTGAGTCTACACGCTTAAATCGCTGAACCAATTTAGATGAAATTTTGAATAGAGATTATTTAAGACCCGGGAAAGGACATACGATATTTCATTCATCATCATCATTATCATCATCATCCCCGCAGATGAAGATATATTATGATACTAGCTTATGATGATAGCTTGAAATGAATTTTATATAAAAAAAATATTTGTACTGTCTGTCTGCTCTGCTGTGTCTTCATCTTCACATTTAAACCGGTTTAGATGAAATTGGAATGGAGATAGTTTAAGTCCCGGGAAAGGACAAAGGATAGTTATTTTATAAACATCATCCACGCAGACAAAGTTGCGGTCAAATATTAATATCACAATATATCTTTTCTGAGACAATAAATAAAATAATTTTATAAAATATACTTTTATTTGTACAATCATTAACTCGTAGTTACAAAGTTACTAAAAAACTACCTTTAAAATACGTTGTATATAAAATTCGTATATTATTCGTTTTTGTTAATTTGAAATATTCCGGTTTAAAGTGTCAAGAACATATCACACTGCTAGGAGCAGGAAACCAATCTTGTGACCGTTTTGTAGCATTCATCCACATTTCTTTCATGTTTGGGCATTTAGAGAAGATACACAATATTATTGAACATAATAGTATTTTTGAAAATTATACTTCTGCACTTTACACTAAACCAGAATTTATTTGAGGATAATTGAATATAGTCGTAATATCTTATCGATAGTAAACAGACTGCAGGCATAGACATCACTAGTTCGGATATGGAGACTCCACCGCAGAGACTGTTGCTTGTAATTTATATTTAGTTACCTTATCGATAGTAAACAAATATACTCTACGGTCATTCCTAGTTCAGACGGCCTACCTGCTCGTTACGCTTGACAAGGAGGGAGTTATACTTCGTGCAAAGTATTAGAAAGAGACTTTGTAAAAAGACATCAACGAGCGCACTAGATTTTATGCTTAAACTATTTTTAATTTTAATTGAAATACCTATATAAAAAATAGCTCACTTGTGAAACGAAATACCATCTTTTTGCACACTAGATGTTTTTGTATTCTTGCCACACAATTTCACGCAACAGTAATGCATTTTGCATGACGTAAATCACGTTAAAATTTTCATAATTATCTCATGAACGCCGGCCGCAGACTGAAGTTAGCAATGGAGGCGTGGCTCTAATATGGAGTGAATTCACCGTATGCGTGACAGAGGGGGTCGCCCGGCTATGCTACGTCTTGAGGTTATGTTGTCTGTGGCTTTGAAAAAAACTAATATTATTGTTAAAAAAAATGCATTTAATAAATAACAGTTTATTATTACTTAACACCTCGTACTTTCATTTCTTCTCCCGAATATTTCCGACCATTTGATATTTCAAACTCTCGATAAATCGTAATATTTGGATAGGTCCTTCGAGTTTCGAATTAACGAGAGGCGACTGTAGTAAACGATTGGCATCTTGGCTGAGCCTGCGGAGATATCAGTCGGCTTTGTGTCACCATCTAAGCTAGTCGCTATCGTTACGCGCATCACAAATGAAACCCGTGCACGTGATTCTCTTATTAGTTCTATTAGAAGTGTGTGTACATGCATTTCCAAATAATAACTTCAGATCACTGATGAAATGTCCTGTAAGAAAATGTAAAATAATTATAAAAGGAACAGTTTATTGTGTAAATAAGTGCGCGAAAATGAGAAACCATGGTAAGTGTTTGCATTAGTTTTGATATTAGAAGTGAAAACCAGTAAATCAACTATACAGTACCCTGATAAAAATACAGACACGTTTATGAGTTCTAATTATTTAAGCATTAATGAATTTTTCATTACCTTCCGCGTTTCAAACAAAATGACGGAGTTGAGATGCAATAAAAAGTTGGGGTCAATAGTTGTTTGTTCATTTATTTTATTCCAAATATTCAGCCGCTGGACAGCCGAATACCCATCAAAATTCAAATTCAAATTCAATTAATTTAATGTTAAGAAAAACACATGTCAATAAATATATATACAAAATTACAAAATTAAAATACCTAAATACGATCTATAAAATTAACTTAATTCTAAAAAGTGAAAAAAACATAGGTACTCAAAATGTCACACGATACACATCTTCACCTAGATATCTAGGAATTATAGGCAATAAACGATATAAAACCGCTTTTTTCTCGACTGGACTATAATTATTGAATGTAGCTACGTAAAAAATAACTGTAACTTACTCGTATATTTAGGTAGGTACCTTCATACCTACAATTCAATATTTTGTAATTGTTATTAACGTATTTATAACCCTTTTTTAAGGTTTTGTTATTTGAATTTTCGGTATTTATTTATTTATTTAATCTTTATTGCACAAAAAAGAAAACTTTGAAGTACAAAAGGCGAACTTAATGCCACAAGGCATGCGGTATTCGGCTGAGCACTAAGCTTTAGGCTTTGTCCGCGAATGATAAGGTTTTCATAATGGCGATTGACTCGTTATTTCGTAAACTCATCTCATAATGTGATAGTTGGTTCAAACAAAATATCTTCTAACACATTTTATACCCTAAATAATTGTATAAGAAAAAATAAAGTTAGGGATGCTACATAATTCAGGATAAATTAATAAAACGCTGAAATTACTTTTTTTATGAAATTTAACATCGCAAACTTTAATTTTTCTCATACAAGCTCTCAACTCGCATTTGCTCCTCATTTACGAGTATAAATTTTGAAAAATCTTTTCATAGTGCACCTTTAGACGTTAAAGGGAGCCTATTTATAATAAAGCAGCTGCAATGCTTGTATGACTGATATAATATATAGACATATTTTATTCTTGTAGGTCGTTTCAAGAAACATATTCACCATCGCCGAAATGTCAACATTATCAACAAAGGAGACAACATTTTGATGTAAATCTAAGTAAGCATCAGTTTTAAGAAAATGACGAATTCACCAACTCCAAGGACTTCTCGGAAAGGGACGATCTTTTTGAACGAAGTACCTAAACGATTATCAGAGTTGCATGTTGTAAATACTATAGTGAGTCGGCAGCTGTATTCAATTATATTATATTATAAAAAAAACTTTTTTTCAAACTTGTAATTAAATGTGGACATTGCGATCGTCAAATTGGACCCATGTTGCTTGTTCGATGACTGGCCTTGATATATTATTGAGGTATTTAGTAAAACAACCGTTCGGACCAATGACTGGTATATTACTGGCTAAAAAAGGTGCTTTTCGAATATTTCACCATAAATCGTCTGATAGACGCTAAGGCCATGATGAATGTAGATACAGCATCAATAGACTATTAAATACATTAGTAGAGGTCCAAATGGAAAAAATTGTGCGCTGTGAGTTACAGTTTTGTAATTTTTACCAGAGCTAGAGGGTGTAAAAATAAATATTTTTAGATGTGGAGGGAAAACCAATTCCCCCCCTGAACGAGGGGGGAGGGGGGTGAATGTGCAAACGGAAGGGTTATGTTTAAAATTTTTTCGTCTAATATTTAGGCCTACTATTCATTGTTTGGTATCATTTTCATATAAAACAGACACGGGGAATTCATTTTTTATAATAAACATGAGGATTTTCATATATAAAAAAATAATTATTGGTATAAAGGTAAAATAATCACCGTTTTTATTTTGATTGTTGCGTTATATAAGTATTACCAAATAAATATATGAAAATAAAAAAAAAAACTAAAAGATAGCAAATTTATTGTAGTTTTTAAAAATATATACTTCTTGGAACTTTCCATGCAAAAATAAGTTGTAAAAAAATTGCACCTGTCGCGTACCTCGAATAAAAAAGGGACGTTGTGTTTCTACTGCTGGAATTTAGCGATTTAGCGTAAACAAAATGTCTGTTAGGGCAAATTGCATCAACCTGGGTTAACCAAGCACCCCGGGTTAAACATTTAATTCACACGGAATTTGATAATTGATAAATTTCTTTTGAAGTAAGTGACTGACCCGGCACTATACAGAGGATATCCGAGACATCAGCCTATGTAATATTAGAATGGCTCTTGAACAGCTCAAAAATAACAGGGCGTCCGGGGAAGACGGAATTATAGCTGAGCATCTGAAGCCAGGTGGTAAACCAATCCTTATAGCCCTTCAGAAGTTGTTCAACTCCGGAAGGGAGAACGCAGAAGAGTGGTGGTACTGTTCTTGAAAAAAGGTGACAACGCCTTGTTGAAGAACTACCGATCCATCTCACTTCCGAGCCATATTTATAAGATGTTTTCAAGAGTCATTACGAATCGTCTTACACGCAGGCTTGATGACTTCCAGCCTCCCGAACAAGCCGGTTTCCGAATTGGAGTTTCGTAAATGTTATACAGAAGACCGAGGAATAGGTATAACCTGCCCCTCTGTTTCGCGTTTAGCGTTTGTGGAGTACGATAAGGGGGGTTTCCATGACGTACTAATGCGGTTTAATTTAGGTCGAGAGAAAGGGACATGGCTATACGAGTCGTGTATCACTGCCCCTTTCCCAGAACCTAAACTGAATCGCATTAGTACGTCATGGTAACCCCCAAGGCCTTCGATTTGATCGAAACTGGGCGTACTGCAGTCTCTTTAACGATACCAAGTAGACTACCGCTATTTCGAAATGTTGAGGTGTTTGTACGAAAGCGCCACTATGTCAATCCGACTCCAAGACCAGAGCTTGAAGCATATTATACTGCAGCGGGGAGTCAGGCAAGGAGGTGTCATCTCCGCTAATCTGTTTACCGCTGCAGTGGAAGATGTCTTTAAGACTGGACTGGAAAAGGTGAGTATCAACATAAACAGCGAGTACCTCACTCACCTTCGATTCGCTGATGATACGGTGGTCTTGGCTGAGACCCTGGAAGATTTCAGTACGATGCTCGCTGACCTCAGTAGCGCCTTCGAGCGAGTTCGTCTTAGGATGAACATGGATAAGACGAAAACTCCCGTTACAATCGGAGACTAAACTCGAAGGTGTGAAGATGACTATAATATACCTAAGCTACGACACATCTATTCGTCCAATATTCCGCAGTTCTTGAAGACAAAAGTATTTGATCAGTGTGGCAACACACACTGATCAAATATTTAAAAGAGTGATGACATACGGTACTGAAACGTTGTCGCTTAGAATGGGCCTCATAAGAAAGCTTAAAGTCACCCACAGAGCAATGTCTCTGCGAGGTCGTATTAGAAATCAGACGATCCGCAGCAGAACCAAAGTATAGCTCCATAGCTCTCCGAATCTCTAAACTAAAGTGGCAGTGGGCGGGGCACATTGCACGTAGAACCGATGGCCAATGCGGCGGCCAAGCAGGTGGAAGGCACAGCGTGGGTAGGCCACACGGTGGACAGTGAAGGTCTCAGGAGTCCGCTGGATGCGAGTGGCGCAGGACCGGTCATTGTGGCAATCTTTGGGGGAGGCCTATGTTCAGCAGTGGACGTTTTTCGGCTGATATGGTAATAATGATGATTTATGAAGTAAACGTTTAACAATTGATTGTCAAATTCCATATGATATAAACTTTTAACGTGGGTGAACTGGGTTATTTGTTTAGTCCCGGTTAGTGAAAATTACCTTTATCGTCTTTGATAATGAGATCATTACCTAATGACACTTGTAAAAATGATTACCCATTCCGATTCATATGATCAGATACTATATATCATACATGTGATCAGATAGACCAGATATATAATGTACACGCGGTATACAATAATCGATAAAATCTAAAAATAGAATCTGATCAAATAAAATTCTTAATAATCTTAGGTTAAAAAGAAGATCAGAAAATATTCAATTTACTTTCATATCAATAAATATTTACAATTGTAATATGAACAATAATATGCAAGTACAAAAACATGTATAATCTATGAGCAGTTGCCGGCACAAAAGTCTCTTTTTTGAGATTACGCGGAGGTTTGTCTTGGAGGTACGCGTCAGGTAAATTTTTTTTTCAGTGAATTTTTGTATGAAAGACTACTAAATGTGTATATTTTTAAAAACTGCAATAAATATGCTATCTTACACAATTTTTTTAAATTGGATTAGTTTGTTTTTTAATACTTATATGACGCTTAAATTAAAATAAAAACAGTAACTTTTTTACTTTTACTCCAAAAAATCTTCATTTTTATATGAAATTGCTCATGTTTATGATAAAAAATGGTTTTTCCAGGTCCGTTTTACACGAAAATGATACCAAACAAAGCATAGTAGGCCTTATTAATTAGTAAAAAAATATTAAACGCAACCCTTCCGCATGCACATTCACCCCCCTCCCCCCGCGCTCAGGGGGGGAATTGGTTTTCCCTCCACATCTAAAAACAACTATTTTGAGACCCTCTAGCTCTGGTTAAAATTACAAAACTGTAACTCGCAGCGCACAATTTTTCTCAACTTTGTATGGACCGTGACCCTTACTACATATAACTATTCCCACATTATTCTGGGAACCCGATAACAAACAAATAAGTAACAGCTATGATGAAATTGTCCCAAAATTATTTTATTGGAATCCAATCCAAAAGATGAAACAGCAAATTATCCTAGTTCAAGTTTTGGGGAGCAATTCTCTATTAGGTAGATAAATTAAATTTATAAAGTTTGATTTCTTTTTTATTCACAGATCCTGAGCAGCTGAACAAAAGATACATTATCACCAACCGCCGTTACGATTGATCGCAGCTTCAACTAAGGGTATAAGATATTACAACAATCAGTGAATATCCAAAAGAAAAGATATGAATATACAGGGAATTTTTATTCAACGGCCAAAGTTTAGGGGGTTAATTTTGAGGTCATCTTGAACTTTTACTATGAGACCGACATTCGACTCGAGAAAAAAAATCTTATATTCCAGACAAACCCTGAGATATTAGTACCTAACCCGAAATGTATGGAACATCAGATTTTTTTCTCGAATCTTTGTTGTATGTCAAAGATACCTAGAAGGGTAAAATAATGGGCATGTAATTTTGTATTATTAAAACTGTAAGCAATCAATTTGTACAAACTAATTTGTAAGCATGTGTCGATAGGAGCTGCCACGATGCTCAAAATTATCTGAACACGTACTCTAACGCTATGACAATAGAGGCTAACCCCCTTATTCATAAACGTTTGCTAACTTAACAAGCCGCTAATAATTGTTTGTCCCTTTTGCTCTTATGGACACATTGTTGAGACCGAAAGGGACAAACAATTATTAGCGGCTTGTTAATTTAGCAAACGTTTATGAATAAGGGGGTAAGCATCCAGCTTAGCCAAGTTGCCAATCGCTAACGCTTAGTAGGGTATCGTAGTTTTCCCTCTTTACCACTCTTTCATTAGTGCGACAAAGACAGTTAGCTGTCTTTCGTTTAAGATTGACGATTAAGCGTTAGCGATTGGCAACTTGTCTAAGCACCCTGCCCAGATATTTCTTAAAGTAGAGGCATCGTAAGAAGTCGTTTTTGACAGCTCACAATAGTGTTGTGAAACGCTCGATTTTATCGTCGTAAAATTTTCAGTCAAGTGCGAAAGGGCGTTAGATCTGGTAGGTACTTGCCATTAAAAAAGTGTTAGGTAATCCGAATATCCGAATTAAAAAAGTGTTTGGTAATCTTACTTAGAATCATTAGCAGGCATCGAAATTTTGGTGCCGGAGACGTCATATAGAGAAATGCTGTATATACAGTATATAAACTCACTAAAACCATGTATTAAAATCAGAGCACATCTAGGTGATAAATAACGTAGTGGTACATAAATTATTGTTATACGAAAAATAAAATTATAGGTACGTGATTTTACAACAATTTTGACATTTATCGGGTTGTCAAGTTCAACAAAGTCTGTAAAGCCGCGTATCCACCGGGCAAACGGGCTGACGAAATTGAGTTAAGTATACCGTTCGACTGCAAATTTCCTGCTCTATCGAACGGTGTATATAAAATATTGATATCTAGAAAAAAATGTCGAATACGTTAACAAAAACTTTGCCATTTTATTAGGTTTCTACTTTTTTTAATAACGTATCTAAAGGTTTCCAAAACTCATAGACAATATTTTAACGTAAGTACGAATTTGTAAGTACAAAACATGGCTTTCCTAATGTACTCTCCATATTTTTATAAACGTCACTGCTGTAAGCGCCGTCTGCATTGTATGGCTCATAAGCAATTCGGTTTCAATTTGTGAGTTACACTAAATTCCGAATTTCCACTTTTGATGATTTTCATTGATTTGTTAACGTATCTCCAAATTTTTTTGAAAATATTTAACGTAAGCACCAGCCATTTCCTGAACTATAAGTGTGGTCGCAGTTAGTAACTGTCTATAGTGTCTATCAAATAGACCTCTCAAAAATAAAACAAACATGATAAACATCATTTCAATAGGATAATTAACTAAAAAGATACATCTTACTTTATAAATGTCCATTTCGTTTTATGGCCCTCCTGAAAAGTCATCATTTGGTGGTTACATTAATTCATATTACAACTGACGATATGTGCGTACCTACTATTATAGCAATTATTCGTACCTCCATAAAAAAAGGTTTACTTATTTATTTCGATTGACGTATCGGTAAATTGCAGCAACAGTAGTAACATCACTATTCCGTACAGGCAACAATGAAGTTTGATATTTGCTCCATTATACTATCTGTGAACATTTACAGAACTTCATGTGCAAACAAACGTCAAAAACGACTTCTTACGATGCCTCTACTTTAGTACGCCGGCCGCTCCAATATCTGATGGCGACTATACATATAGCGTTTTATTTATAAAACGTAGTAATTTGCATTTATTTTATATCGAATTTAAATCAATTTAGTAAAAAACCTTGATCTTGAATCTTTTATTATTTTGTCCCTCTTACAGCCTTCTCCTCGATCCATTCGTTCATTCCCATTTTAAGACTTGCTCTTTACACTCATTGATTTAATCATGAATCAGTTTTGGTCGTAAACCGACGAATAAACATAGATATTCAGGGTGTAAGTCTAATACGGGCGAAGCTCTTAACGGGTGTTAGTTTACGACATAATAAGTACATTCAAATAACTTTTACTTAAAATTAGAGCAACAAAATTTTCCATACAAAATAATTCGGCGCGCAATGTAGAGCAACATACGCGAGTTAAAGACTCGATGACAGCTAATTTCAAAAGCAGATGACATAACTGCCATATCAACAATAACAAATGTTCGTACCTACATTGCTGCTCCGATAATCTTATAAAAATTCTGTGGGGTCATAATTGAGAGTAACTTTAAAAAAACCTTGTAATCCATGATTACACTAATGAATCCCATTCCTGGTTTAATTGATCGCCTGTATTAGACTTACACACTGTATAACGCGAGCTCACATAAAATCCCAAAAACAATTGTGAAATTGAGCTGCGATGTGCAGAACATAGCGCTTTTCTTAACACTGCGCATACTTTTGTCAGCACAACATCGCTCAAATGCAAATATAATAAATGGCCAATGAAAACATTGTAGTAGGTAGTAGTAGTTAGTAGTATAAAATACTTATTACATGACATGTACAATAGGACAAGGGAAGCACAAAGGCTGTGATGGGCTATATTGTAAGTTAGGTACTACAGATTTGTTATCGAGATGTATTGAAGAGGGTGACATCTGGTACTGAAATTTCAGAACAATATTTGAAACGCAACTTAGAATGGCGCGCAGATTCCGTGTTAATTCGGTCATTCTCAAAATGTAAAGTCTAAAACCAATTACCATGTCACTTTTGTGACATTGAAAAAAGTGGTAGGTATATTAATAGTAATTTATAACTGAAATTCCAGAAGAAACCGACTACGGTAATTAGATCTAGCCTCCTGCCTACCAGAAGCCTATTAAAAGGTCTAGAAATTCTTTTCTATTTCCTTCATTATTAATTCACAATTCACTGGCAAAATTTATTATCTGAGCGGCAGGAGGCTAGAACTAGACATTTGCGAATGACGGCTTTATTTGTTCGTAGTTAAATACTCAGGTACGGAAGCCGTTGAAACATCCTGAGCAAACACCATAGAGTATATTGAATAGTAGTGTATAGAGTTATCAGTCAAGGTTTTTGCTTGCAGCGCCATCTATTGATGATTCCCGGCAACTTTTCTCATATATATACATTATATATACAGGGTGGTCCAAACCTTGACGTCAAAAAATTTTTTTTAGATTCCTCACGTCATGAGCTATCAGAATATACCCCATGTATGTTAGCCGATTTTTTGTAGTTTTCGAGTTATGAATTTTTGAAATTTTTTTTTTGTGAAATTCTGGAACGAAGAAATTTATTAATAATAAAAAAACTGTTGGGTTTTTTAACTAGTTTCTTTTTGTAAAAGTATAACTACAAATAAAGCATTTACTGACAAAAAAATTAGCGTCCTCACTTTGATACAAGTAGGATAAAAAATACCAAAATCAAAATTTTACGCTAAAAACGCATCAAAACAGCATTAATGTACGTAAATAAAAAAAATAAAACATATTCCAAGGATTTTTGGTAATGTAAACACTGCCCTAGACCTTAAACCTTCGTAAAAGCAAAAAAAAAGTGATACTTAATAATGAAGATTTTTCGGAATAGTCGGTCAAATAAACTTAAAAAAAAAACATCTAAATTTTTAATTTAAAAATAAAGTGAAATTTCGTCTGTTTTGTTGTTCTTATCAATAAACAAAGACATAAAATACCACGAAAACTCAATTTGTGTAGTTATTCAAGTAATTTTTTCTACTTTAAAATTTTAAGCTTTTTTAAGTTTATTTGACCGACTACTCCGAAAAATCCTCATTATTAAATATCACTTTTTTTTGCTTTTACGAAGGTTTAAGGTCTAGGGTAGTCTTTACATTACCAAAAATCCTTGGGATATGTTTTATTTTTTTTATTTATGTACATTAATGCTATTTTGATGCATTTAACGTAAAATTTTGAATTTGGTATTTTTTATCCTACTTGTATCAAAGTGAGGACGCTAATTTTTTTGTCAGTAAATGCTTTATTTGTAGTAATACTTTTACAAAAAGAAAATATTAAAAAAACTCAATAGTTTTTTTTTATCAATAAATTTCTTCATTCCAGAAATTCTCAAAAAAAAAATTTCAAAAATTCATAACTCGAAAACTACAAAAAATCGGCTAACATACATGGGGTATATTCTGATAGCCCATGACGTAAGGAAGCTAAAAAAAATTTTTTGACGTCAAGGTTTGGACCACCCTGTATATATATATACACATATATATGTATAGGTATATATATAGCTTTGTAGATTGATAACCTTTGAAATAATGGACAAACAAAACCAGATCACATCAAGTTAGTGTGAACTTGCCACGCATTTCTCATTTGGAATCAGCTGAAGAAGTTCACACATTATGTGACCTAGTTCTGATCGCCCGAACTAGGATCGAGAAACAATAAAACAAAAAAAATATGTCACTTTCAAGTTTTATTTTTACACTAGCCTTATCCATAAAGTTTTTAGGTACTAACTTATTAAGCATCTGTATATTATTTGCTATCAGTTTGATTGAAGTTGAATTAAAAAAACAGTAGCCGCATTGCACAGTTGTCTAATGTCGGCGAACGGAGCTCGTGGGACATTTCCATCTTGAAACGGTTTTTGCGAATGGCTTCCAATTTGCATATATATGCGTTTTGAGTAACATTAAAATGCTCACGCATTTTACCACAATTAGGCAAACAACACATTTAACCGCATCGCACCATTTTTACAAAAATCCAATCCATGTACAGTACATACATGGAAAAGCACAATTATAGGAGTCCAGAACAAGCACAGTCGTTGTATGAAATCACTAAAATAATATCGTTTCGATGCACTTCCAGTTCAAGCATCGAAGTCAACCAAAGCGAAAATTTAATTGTGGCCGACCTTGCAAAAACATTCCGTTCATTCAATATATTTTTTAAATGCATCTAAAATATTTGTAGCTAAAGAATTCAAATTGGACAAAAGTAAAAATACAAGTATAGCTAAATTAATATTACATTTCTCTATGTATGAAACAAAAATATTTTGAGAGCCAAGTAATGAAAAAAAACTAATACTTTGTCATTTCTTTCGTTTTGTTAACTGCGCGTAACGGAAAAGAAAATAGTGGCTGTACAGATAACACAAGATCTTGAAATTGATATCAACGCCCTCTAACGTTAATTTCCGGAAGCATATCCGATGACGTCATGAGTACATCAAATTCACTACTTCAACTAAGTGAAAACACCGTGGCAAACACTTCTACTTATATACAGTATTAACGCGCATACGAAATTAAACAGGCGTTTGGAATTTTATTTCAATCAACTATAATAAATTCATAACTTCATAAAACCTCACTGGCAACGGGAATGCACATATATTTTGGCCACCTTAAGTGTTAATGATGGAAATAAAAATCTTACCAATAATTTCCATAACTATAAATAAATAAATATTTTGGAAAATCTTACACAAATCGACATGGTCCTACGGTAAGCTCAATTAAGGCTTTTGATGTGGATACCAGGCGACGATAAAATATATAATAGATAGCTGTAGATAGATACTTAAATACATAAACAGCCAAGGAACAAATATTTGTGATAAATAAATACACAAATTATACCCTCGCAGGGATTCGAACCCGGAACCTCCAGCGTCGTAGGCGGGGTCACTATTAACTAGGCTAAGGAGCTGACAAATTGAACATCAAATTCAAATCTTTATTTTCTGGCTTGCGCCCATAAGTGTTAGTATTACTATTATTAAAGTAGGCGACCGCACGGACCCGAGAGCTCCCGAGAGTCGGTCAGGGTCCCCTCTGGCGTGTCAACGTCAGTCGGAGTGGAGCCCCAAGGGGCCCCGTAAGGCTCTCAGCTCTGCCTTGCGTTACTTGGCCGTTCAGAGAGGAGTTTCTTAGAGCATTATGCTCTAGCCTCGTCCTGCCCAATGTGATTTATAAAGGACATATTCGATTTTGTAGAACAAAAGAAAAGCGACTATATTTTCAAATTCATTAGGTTTACATTTCAATAGCTCAAACTTAGTACTACGGGCAGGACGAGGCTAGAGGTGGAAGGAAAATTGACACGAGACGCGAGTTGGTTCAGCGGCTGTCATAGGCCGTTGCGCAAAAAGAGTGCAACTCTGGTGCAACCTCTGTACACATCTAAGCCGCCCATACCGGTGTGACTACTGACCGTCTCTTATAACGTCTGGCGTGTCAACGTTAGTCGGAATGGAAGCCCAAGGTACCCCGTAGGACTCTCAGCTCTGACTTGCGTTACTTGGCCGTCCAGAGAGGAGTCGTCAGAGCAATATGCTCTAGGGATGGAAGGAAAATTGGCAACAGACGCGAGTTGTCATAGGCCCACTGAAACAAATATTTACCAAAGTGACTTAGGTTGACTATTTTACGAGGAAACTTTGATGTAACAAATCCTTGCTATCCAATTTACAAAACTAAAAAGGTTGAAGTCGATACCAGAGTTAACATTTAATACATTATACCAAACAACTGGTGTAATCAACCAAATTAATTTAGTAGAATACCAACATAAAAAGTTTGGTAAAATCAAAAAAAAATGTGATAGGACCGAATTCAATCTTCATTTCCGGTTAGAATTACGCAAGATCTGATAAATCCCACTTAGCATTTTTTTCAGTGCCGCTGCGAAGAAAGGGTGTAAGTACACCTCTCTACACATCTGAGCCGCCAATACCGGTGTGGCTCCTGACTGTTTCTTGTAACGGCATTTACAGAGGCCCATCTAGTCGGCAGCAAGTCACTGAGTCCCTTGGATAACAGCTCTAATTGTTACGGCAGGTGCCCGGACCTATTTTCTATAGCTCCATATCTGACCTATTCATTACCATTGCCCATTAGTATTTTCCATAACCCTTTATAGGGCATCGGTCTCAAAAACGACCACCCTATAGCACTACCTTTTTGTATTTTTTTCTTGTACAGAATTGTTCGTACTATATAATGGCGTTGATGCTTGATCCCACGATTTTTTCGAGTCTTGCCCGTTAAAGGGTTAATTCTCAACAGTCTCTCTACACGCCTGCTGGGACCGGTTTATGGATATTATTGTTGTGCCCGTGAATGAGTTGCAGCAAATGTACAATTTTATACAATGTAGTACAATACTGAAACTACCCTCTACGTGTTGCATCCATATCCCCACGCAAGCCCATCAAAAGATCGGGATATACTGTATGTAAATCTATAATACGAGCGATAAAATTGGCCATATATAATTAACGCTAACGTAACCGCTACTCGGCAACTAATGCTATAGCTAGCGACTGCAGCTTCTTTAACAATTATTTTTCCCCTCACTAGCTCGTAAAGTGCTCGTTTATCCTTTAATACGAACGTGTAAAAACGCACATTATTCACATGTGTGGCAAAGTAATGACCTTGGAGCGTAGCGTATAACAAAACGTAAAATGCTCATGGAAATCGTTCCATATTAATGATAATTAAATAATGTGTTTGAGAATTTAGTGTAAAATACAAACCTTTATATAATATGATGATTTTAACACATAAATCCTAAAATTCCATAAGTAACAATTGTTTTAGTGAATGATGATAAGATGACTAGATGCAATCACAAAACGCAGAAAATGTCAACGTCAACATTGTCAATGAATATTATAGGTTATAATCTTTATTTACCGACTCGAACACGCATTAAAATAGTAAACTAAACAACTTTCAGAGTGTTCTGTTATAATTTTGTAAAAATAATGAATGAGAATGATTTAATAATGCATTGGCGTTGGTGTGCAACAACAGGAATGTGTTAAAATCGTGCTGCGTTTACTTTTTCGTGCTGAGTTTACTGCGACAAAATCTTGCATTAAATACATGATGCATTTGGAAAATTATTATCACTAAACCGATGATGATTGTAATGTGAACAAATAATTACCTTTTTTGAGTTTCCTCGCTATAGTGAGGGGAAAAGTTTTGTGTTACACACGGGTGCAAATGTATTTTTACTTCTCGTATGTTAAAACACTCGCTGCGCTCAGGATTCCATTTTAGAACCACTCGCTACGCTCGTGGTTCAACTATAGAATCCTTTCGCTTGCTCGTGTTTCATTTTCATACTCGCGGGTAAAATACAACTTTGCACCCTTGTATAACAAATAACTATTGTCCTGACCTATGCTAACACCTGGGTGCTTAGACAAGTTGGCCATCGCTAGCGCTTAATCGTCAATCGTAAACGAAAGGCAGCTAACCGTCTTTGTCGCTCTAATACGAAAGAGTGACAGATACGGAAAACTAGGATACGCTACTAAGCGTTAGCGATTGGCGAGGCAACTAAGCATCGTGATAAAAGATTCGCCCATATAAAAAAAACCCCTATTATTGGTCCACGAAATCTAGAACCTAGCTAGATGTGAAAAAATGACTAGATAGGTACTGATCATGGTTTCCATCGAAAATCAAACAACATTGAACTCTTGTCTCACTCTCTCATCGAACGGAATCTTGAACATTGTATTAAGGTGGATGTCCCTGTGAGATTTTCATACAAGTTTGTCGACATTAACTCTGTTAATTAGTAGACTTTTTGTAATTTTGAACCTTGATAGTAAGCTGTACGTAACCCGTAGATTGCGCGTATGTAAAAAAAAGTCCAAAAAGTGGTATAGTATTTCTGAATTATCAATTTGAAAATTGATACAATTTCGCTCTTTGCCTTTGTATATGTGCGTGAATAATACTATCCATGAAAACTGACATGGAGGCAGATGACAAGGTAAGCTTAACCATATCCATCACAGATGTCACTTGAAAACTGCTAGTTAAATTACCTCACTAAGTAGTAATATATTCGGTCAATAGATGGATTATTCAAAGTTAGGGAATTTCATAAAATAGGTATGTTGTTATTGTTTATATCAAAAAAAATATCCGGTAAAATTTGATCCTTAGATTCGCCTGGCCAGATTTCAAAAGACAATATAGCGGATTTATGAATTGCAGTCAGTAGGTACCTACCTAATTTGTTATCAAACTTTGCCGCTCGCTTTAATTCTCTTTTAGCATAACTTGTACAACAGTGTGGAAGAATGGACTAAGTTCTTTAGTACGATACTAAAATCCGAGAGGTAATATATACAATTACTGGCTATTAATAAATAACAATAAACTATTAAATATCTCGGGACATCCCACACAAATCGGCCTAGTCCCACGGTAAGCTTAATTTAAGGCTGTTGTGGGTAATAAGAATAGATCATATTCTATTATAATATATAGATAACTACATAATATATAGGTTCTCGTACTTAAATATCATAGACAGACACGACCAAGAAACAAATATTTGTAATAAAAAAATACAAAAAATAATCCCTTCGCTGGGGTTCGAACCCGAAACCTTCTGCTTCGTAGGGTCAACTAGGAGGCTGACAACTACCTATGTAATTCAAATTTATATGGACGCGTAAAATACTTTTTGGTTAGTGACCACAAACATTTTTGGTAATTTGTCACCGCCAAGTCAATGTCATTTATGAGTCAAACATTTTAGGCTTATTTTCCACAAATGAATTAATAATTTAAGGAGAATATTAAAACGGACGAAATTCACGCAACCGGAAAAGTTCAAACGCATAGGAGCAAGCAAAAATATTTGTCCAACCAGGGCTCAGTAAGGTCGCATGTAAGTACCTAGTACCTACATGGCTTCATTTATAGATTTAATAATAATGGCATGGTTCCTAAGAACAGATTTCGATATCTATCATGGTTTGTTACTTTCCCATACAAAGTCAAAAAATAAAACTCCAGTGTCAAAATCAAATCATTTTTATCATCATCAGCCTATGATAGTCCACTGCTGGACGTAGGCCTCTCCTATTAACTATGCGAATAAACGCATTAGGAGGAAAATACCCATAATCGCCACGCTGGGCAAGCGGATTGGCAATCGCAGTAATGTGTCCACTATGATGACGCTGCTGCTCATCATCAATATTTTATCAAATAATAGTCAGTGACACTTCAATCCCTTAGTCGACTCTTACGACACCCGCAGGAGGAGTTGGGGTGTGCCAGCCGTGTGGTGACGGCAATAAGAATACATTTGTCATTTTTATAAGTTTTAGATATCATGTTTGTGTTATCATGCATGTTTCTTAGTAACATTTACTACCCTAAACTAATAAGAGTTACACAACCGATGTCCAAATGAAAATAACAAATTTTTATTTTTCAAACAGTCCTGGTTCGATTCCTGGACCGAGTACACGTATTTTTGTAATTGTATGAATGCAGTTTTTCTTTTTACTAAAATCGATCTCATGGTTCCTAAGACAAGATTTCGCTATCTGTTATGGTTTCCAAAATCTCCATACTGACCGATTTGGGTTGATCACACTATATTTAAGGAATCTACAGTACCGGCCAATAATATATCACACTCGTGACTTTTTGTATGAGCGTGTATAGAGTAAGCGGCACATGGTCGCATGTAGATAGGATATTATTTTGTTACTTTTACATAGATTAATGATGAATATTGCAATTGAGTATTTTTAATTACAATGGGTAAAGTGTATGTATTGCTAAAAAAGCTATAGTAAAGAAAATATTATTTTCTACAAAATTCATGCCTTACACAAAAAAAAATCATAGACACACCATTGATGCCAAGTTTTTCCATCGATAGCACGAAGGTCTTCATAGACTATCTATAGTCGTAAGGTGGAAGGTGTGGAAACAACTTAAAAATATAAAAATAAACTACTAAAAAAAAATGTTGTAGATGTATATTTATGATTTCCACCGTTACTAAAGACCGAAGAGCTGGCGACTTGCTCGCACAACGCGTAAATATTGCGATACAACGAGGAAATGCCGCCTGCATCTTCGCTACAATGCCACAAGGGCCAATCTTAGATATGTATAGGTTAGGTTAGTTAGATTTAATTTATGTACCTATATAGATTGTACAGTTTTCAAAATAATTTTATTCAAACTGGCCAATCAAAACACATCACCATTTTCAATCCGTTGACCCTTTAAGGTGCATGCAGACCAAAAGAGCATTCGCTGTTCTATCCCCCGCTCTACGAAATCAACCAATCACGTTTTGTGTAACGATCGAATTTCGTAGAGTGGGGGGCTAGCATAGCGAATGTTCGTTTGGTCGGAATGCACCTTCAGGGTCTACTACTTAGTTATTGTTTTAAATTTTTAATTAATAATATGCTCCTACTCGTAGACGAAGGGTAGCATTTCTTGCTGGTCACAGACCACCTCCTATAGACGCTCATTATAAGGCGACTCGCAGTCACCAGCCGTTTTATTTCTCGCACTGATATAGACGCGGCGCTCGTCGTGCCTGTTCAGTTGCGATGCGACTAAATAACAGACCCGTAAATAGCGCTCGTTTTTGGCAATAAAAAAGTCGAAAAAGTGCATTTCACTTCTTTGAAATGTCCATGTGTTTTAATGTTTATTCGGGCACAAACGATACAATTATTCTTAAACATAATCACGCTGATTAATACATAAATCAATGAAGTTGCCACTAGATTTTAACACGCATACATGATTAAAAAATGCGGAGTAACAAACAAATTCAACTTAACACAAAAGAAAAACAGACATTTGTTGGCAATGTGCGTAAAACTAAAAAGTACAATATAGATTAAGGGTAAGTATAATTAATCTTCCTGAGTTACTTCACCATTCAAGGTTTTAAATACCTCGCGCTTAAATGTAACTAGTGGAACATTAAACATATCAATATGGGAGAAAAGAGTATTATTACACCTGCACGTTTTATTTATGAATGAATTAGATTTATAATTCTTTCGCGTAAAGGGAATGTACAATAGCCTGTTGTGTCGTGTGTTCAAACGGGGAGTTTTAAAATAAATTTTGCTTACTAAATAAGGCGAGTCAATGTAATTATTTAAAATCTTATACAGAAAAGTTTGATCCTTTAATGTGCGTCGGGATTCGAGCGAAACCAAGTGCTTACTATTTTGCAGTGGATTCGATTTTGATGCTCTGTGCATGTGTTGTGTGAATAGGTATGCAAAGATAACAAGAAGTTCTAATTTAAAAATAGACGGAACTACATTCCGCAGAAAAGTCATACTTAATTGAGACATAGTTAAAGCCTAACAACTTTCTATTTGACCCTGACACAGTGTCGCTACAAACAGTTTACCTATGGCAATATTGTGATGTCATGTCAGTAACCAATTGCAAAACATTTTCCAATGGAATACTATTCAATCCTTCGTCCTTTCTTTGGTTTAAAGATTTTATTGTATTTAAGACGATTTTTCTTGCTTCTATTGGTATCTTTTTCGGCATTTTTATGATGAAATCGTTTAAGTCGCGATATATTTTATTTTTGTTTACATCGGTGACATTCGATGACATTCAACGCCTGGCCTACTACCGCGAAAATCGAAATTCGTAAATTTCGAGGATGTTTCTCTGTCACTCAAACGAAGGCGTCATTAGAGTGAGAGAGACAAATCCTCGAAATTTACGAATTTCGATTTTTGCGGTAGGGCCGCTGATGTCAAACAGTAATCATTGCCAGTAAAATAAATTACTGTCACTGAAAATCCGCATAGTAAGTTGTTAGGCTTTAATTGAGCTTACCGTGGGACTAGGTTGATTTTTGTAAGATGTCCCAAGATATTTATTTATTTATTTATACTTTACAGTACTTCTCCCCATTCATCAAATCAAAAATTCAATGTGCTATTCCTTTCTTACGAAGCACGTGTACCATTAGAGGTGGGACAATGTTGGTTTCGTTAATTACCGTGACCACGTGCTTTGTTTTAAGTAAGTTTAACCGGGTTTACGGAATAGAGATGAAAATAAGGATTGATTTTTAGCTATGTAACATTTTCCAATCTTTTTTAGATTAGATTATTCAGTAGTAATCAGTAGTTTGTAGTTTTTTACGTAGTTAGTGGTAAGTAAACAAGTCGTTTGATTCAAAATTTTTACAGTTTATTGCGTAAGTACGTAATGTGGACAGTTTTTTTAACGCAGGTTTTTTGAGTCAGGAACGCTCATCGCCCATGTGATTCCACCGATGGGCCTGACAATAATTGATCTCGAAGGCAATACGAGGGCACTCGGAGTTGATTTGACATCGATAAATGTTATGTTGGCTTTTTAGTATTATCTTGGTATGAGTTGGGTTCCGTGTCATACGATAGGCCTGATGATGAAATTGGACGAAGTTCGAGGGAACTCGGAGTAGGTTTGAGACAATGATATCCTACGATGGCTTTGTAGGATGAGCAGTTAGGTCAAAAACCACAAGATAGGCCTGATGATGAACTTGGAGTAAGTGCGAGGGAACTCGGAGTTGGTTTGAGATAATGATATATTATGTTGTGTCGGCTTTTGAGGCTGCTCTTGGTGAGCATGGGTCAAATACTCAACATGGGTCTGATGATGAACTTGGTGGAAGTTCGAGGTAACTCGGAGTTGGTTTGAGTTTGAGATAATGATATGTTCTGTTGGCTTTTTAGGATCCTCTTGGTGAGCATGGGTCAAATATCACAAGATAGGCCTGATGATGAACTTGGAGTAAGTGCGAGGGAACTCGGAGTTGGTTAAGGATAATGATATGTTGTGTTGGCTTTGAGGATTAGCAGTTGGGTCAAATACCACAAGATAGGCCTGATGATGAACTTGGAGGAAGTGCGAGGGAACTCGGAGTTGGTTTAAGATAATGATAATGTTGTGTTCACTTTTGAGGATCCTCTTTGTGGAGCATGGGTCAAATACCACAAGATAGGCCTGATGATGAACTTGGAGTAAGTACGAGGGAACTCTGAGTTGGTTTGAGATAATGATATGTTGTGTTGGCTTTTGAGGATCCTCTTGGTGAGCATGGGTCAAATACTCAACATGGGTCTGATGATGAACTCGGAGGAAGTTCGAGGTAACTCGGAGTTGGGTTGAGTTTGAGATAATGATATGTTCTGTTGGCTTTTTAGGATCCTCTTGGTGAGCATGGGTCAAATATCACAAGATAGGCCTGATGATGAACTTGGAGTAAGTGCGAGGGAACTCGGAGTTGGTTAAGGATAATGATATGTTGTCAGTGGCGTGCACAGGGTTCTTAGTTAGGGTAGGCAATTTTTTTTATCTGAGCAACAAACAATATTGACCATTGCATTACAAACTCACAAGTGGATAGACTTTAGTAAAGTAAAAGAGTCTAGGTATAGCTTGCGACAATAACTAAGTCTTATATCTCGACCGCCGACTTTTGTTAAGGTCCTAATGCTTTTCAAATCGCTCATGCTTTCTAAAGAAGAGTGAAAGGTTTTTAAATATGCGTAGCATTAATCATCGGTGAATTCGAAATATAAGTGCAATACCTAACGAGTGAAATAGCTAAAATACAATGTTCATTAATGCTATAAGTACAATTTCCGAGTACAGAATACATCGACTTTTGAAATAATTACACGTACCTGTACTAACTTCTTTCGTTTTATTGTTAACTTGCTAAATCCGCCGAAAATCAACTTCGTAGACACGCTAGACATACAGCAGTCACCATCAACTAACTAGATATTCACAATTTATTCTCATAGCATAATTCCGTCACGCACAGTCACAAGTCACAACACTTACATGAAAATAAACGTAAAAAAAAATCACTCAGAATTGTATCAATATAACAATGAATGAGTTTTGTTTTGATAGATTTTCTATTGATTAACCTCAAACCTGTATCGCAAAAATCAAAACCGACTGTTTGTAAACAAATAAACCTGACAGAATGTAATGCCTCTCACTTCAAGTAAAAATCGCAACATATGAGAGTTCTTAAAATTAGTCGTATTACATCTCGAGGCTCGGTAAGTCAGAGAGAAACCGACATTGGCCGTCCTTCTCGCACGTATGGTGCCTAGGCGCAGCCTATTATTTTGATTGTATGCGTATATTTTCTATCTTCGTGTGCACTGGGCAAGAATATGTATATAGTTCACGGACATGTCTACACAAACGCACTGTGTGTGTGTGTGTGTTTTTGTAGGCTCAGCAGCCTTAGCACATGATTGGTGCGACAGTATGTCGCCGCGAGATAGATGTCCCGTCCTTCACTAGCTATATTAACAAAAGAGGGACGGATAGACTATCTCGCGGCGAGATACTGTCGCGCCAATCATGTGCTAAGCATACTGATCGCCGTTGCCTTACCTCTGATGGGGCTTGGGCAGCCGCGCGCTAGGCCAGCTAGCGCGCGCGCAAATTTAAATCGCTGCGAGCTCCGTTAATATAAATATTTATGTGGATTTCTTTCAGAAAACATGACAAATTATTATAATGAAGATGAAAAAGTATATGTAGATGCTGTTGCTAGGGTAGGCAGTGCCTATTTGCCTATATGGAGTGCACGCCACTGTATGTTGTGTTGGCTTTGAGGATTAGCAGTTGGGTCAAATACCACAAGATAGGCCTGATGATGAACTTGGAGTAAGTGCGAGCAAACTCGGGGTTGGTTAAGGATAATGATATGTTGTGTTGGCTTTTGAGAATTAGCAGTTAGGTCAAATACCACAAGATGGGTCTGGCGATGAACTTGAAGGAAGTTCGAGGGAACTCGGAGTTGGTTTCAGATAATGATAATGTTGTGTTCACTTTTGAGGATCCTCTTTGTGAGCATGGGTCAAATACCACAAGATGGGCCTGATGATGAACTTGGAGTAAGTACGAGGGAACTCTGAGTTGGATTGAGATAATGATATGTTGTGTTGGCTTTTGAGGACCCTCTTGGTGAGCATGGGTCAAATACTCAACATGGGTCTGATGATGAACTTGGAGGATGTTTGGTGTAACTCGGAGTTGGTTTGAGTTTGAGATAATGATATGTTCTGTTGGCTTTTTAGGATCCTCTTGGTGAGCATGGGTCAAATACCACAAGATAGGCCTGATGATGAACTTGGAGGAAGTGCGAGGGAACTCGGAGTTTGTTTGAGATATTGATATGTTGTGTTCACTTTTGAGGATCCTCTTTGTGAACATGGGTCAAATACCACAAGATGGGGCTGGTGATGAACTTGGAGGAAGTTCGAGGGAACTCTGAGTTGGTTCTGATAATGATATGCTAGGTTGGCTTTTCAGGATTAACAGTTGGGTCGAATACCACAAGATAGGCCTGATGATGTACTTGGAGTAAGTGTGAGGGAACTCTGAGCTGGTTTGAGATAATGATATTTTGTGTTCGCTTTTTAGGATCCTCTTGATAAGCAATTGGGTCCACTGCCTCAATATGGGCCTCATAATAAATTCGGAGAAAGTGTGAAGGAACTTGAAGTTTTTTTGAGATAGTGATATGCATACGTCTTTATCGCGGGTACAATAACAAATCTGATAAAGAGAACATAAAACACAATGTCTATTTGGTAGAAACGGACATATTATGCTTACAGCTACTAACCATCTCAGAAGCTCTGTACATATGGAAAGTTTTCGCTAGAAATAGGCGAATAAAAATGAAGGTATCATCTTCATCATCAACATCATCAGCCTATGATAGTCCACTACTGGACGTAGGCCTCTCCTATTAACTATGCGTATAGACGCATTAGGAGGTAAATGCCCATAATAATTGAAGGTATGTTAATAACATAATCACAGAATAAATAATAGTACTACATACAGAAAGGCCACGACCACCCCCGCACCAATTCAAATTACCCCACCCACTCGGCCGCTGGATGACGTTTGCGGTATGCGTCGGTAGGCAAGAAGATGGCTGGCAGTTATTGTTAAAAATAAATAAATAAATAATAAATAAATATCTTGGGACATCTTACACAAATCGATCTAGTCCCACGGTAAGCTCAATTAAGGCTTGTGATGTGGGTACCAGGCGACGATATATATAATAGATAGATACATATAAATAGATACCTACTTAAATACATACACAACCATGACCAAGGAACAAATATTTGTGATAAATGAATACACAAATAATGCCCTCGCCGGGATTCGAACCCGGAACCTCCAGCTTCGTAGGCAGGGTCACTACCAACTAGGCTACGGAGGCTGACGGTTGTGTACTGCGCTGATGTACTGAAAATGAATTCTTTCCTCGCAAACGAAGTGAAAAGTAGAGTGTACAACACGGGCATAAATGTCCATTTTTATCCTTGTCTACTATTTTGGTCTTCGCTTCGCTCAGACCAAAAAATTGCATCGGTTGAAAATGGGTCACTTTATGCACTTGTTGTACAATCTACTATTTCATATGACAACAGTCAACTGATGAGTACAAATCGATTACAGTACAAATCAGCATGGCGGTCTTATTAAGCTGCGTAAACCCCTTTTTAGACAAGTAAAAGATAGTCTTCATCTTTGAAATGAAAAGAACCAATTATAGATCTTTTGCTAGGCATCCAATCATTTTCTCGTCTCTCTAATCGGACACCTTTTACCCATTTGTCTCTACGAACTGTACGAACAGCATCTTGCGGTAATCTGAATGGAAAAAATTAAAATGCTATGTAAAATGAAAATATTAAAGTTAGTTATAAATTTGAGAACTACGCAGATGTACCTACTTTTGCATAGGTAATAGGTAGTTCAATCAATCCCATGAAAGTGAAAAAGGAATTTATTAAAATGTAATATGTTGAAATCAAATCTCAGTTAGTTAAAAAAACTTGCTTTATTGGGCATAACGACATCCCTATAGTATACAACCATTTTAAAACGTCATATGCTATTGTAAAATTGTATGGACTTACGACGTTTTAGTTTAAAACGGTAGTATAGAAAAATGCCATAAATATTATTATATTTATATTCAAAATTACCGAAGTTATCTGTTTTATGACACGTGAAAAGTAATTCCCCTGTCCTTAGAATTACTATAACTGTTTTTACACCAGCCTACAGCACATGAAGGCCTTTTTAATTAGTTTTTACCGTTATTTATAGAAACGCATTCAGACGTCCGTCAATTACTGTAAACTCGGCCAGACTGAAACAGCTCCAGGAGTAGTTTTTTAGGAACGCCCACTCAAGAGTAGTTTGCGTTGGGTCATAATTGCACGGACAGGATGTTTCCATGGTTTATGTGCGTTCACTGATATACATACCTGGGATAACTCGGGGCATTTATACGAAAGTGATGTAGCAAAATATTTTATCGACTAAAAATATATCGATGTTATTGTAAATGACAACATCAAAATGTTATTCGATATAAATAAATATTAGTTACTTACTCTTCAATTAAAATAAAAAATAAGTTTAAACGGGTAGTTACGCGTTTATTTTAAATTAGTTTTCAAAATATACAATTAATATTAAAATATCAATATTTAAATTGTAATTTTGATTAAAATGACATCTGCATACCTACAAGAGGCCCGATATCAGATATGACATCGAACCTCTGTACTGTAATCGATAATGTTCAATAAGCACATATTTTATTATAATTATATCGACATCTTTTTAATCGATATCAAATCCCTATAACTTGCCCCCAGTTATCCCAGGTATGGATATATATATATACAAGGTTATTTTTTCTCCAGTACAAATACTCTAGGGGCTGTATAAGTAAATAAGTCAAAATGAACAACTTTTACTATGGGGCCGAACCTGAATTCGGACCCTTAGTAAAAGTTGTTCATTATGACTTACTTATACACCCCCTAGAGTATTTGTACTGATGAAAAAATAACCCAGTATAATCAAAAAATCAACATACGTAATACATAGTAGTCCAAGTTACAGAATACAAGCATTTTTGTTAGAACAAAAAACTGAAATACCAATGTTTGAACTTATCCGCAAACCTAACAGGAAATTTGGACGCATTGCGCATTATCAATGTGCATAATTAGCAAAACACACTAACTGGCAACTGTTTCTTTAAAACGTCATCGCACGCGGCATGGCGGATTGGAAAAGCGGCGGCGGTAATGTGCACCGGGTATCAACTTATGATTATGACTTGGCAAAAATATCTTACTATTTAGATCCCAAATCCTCCTTCATACTTCCACGGGCTTAAATAAAGAATTTTTCTCTGTGTGAAGTTTGTCGAATGTTTTAAATTATGTCTGGGAAACGTGATAAAATTACAAAGTAGGACAGAAACTTTCTTCATTGAGGCGTATTTCAAAATTTGAAATCAACTTTATGTACAATGATTGGAATAAAAAAACATACCTAATTAATGGAGTCCATTTCTCATACTTATTAATTAATTTACATGAATGTTTCCTTCGATATTTCCCATCATAAGTCTGTAGTTTTCACTGTTGAGTTCATCAAAATGCACTTATTATTTGACTTTTTAAGTCTTCGTAATTTTGGGCCCCTTCAACGTATACCCGCCGTTTCACCTCACCCCACAAAAAAAGTCACACGGGGTCAAATCTGTTGACCTGGCTGGTCTTAACACTGGCATTTTCCAGGCGGGGCACACTTTGTTCAGCGTATAGCCGCTGAGCTGCCATTGTATTTTCCCCAATGAGAAAATAACTACGAACCATTCGTACGAGCAATTTTCGACTGAAGGTAGTACGATACGGCGCGCGTGCACACACCTACGTCAACCGTGGGACTGACCGTGACCTAGTCACCGAGATACTCGTAAGATAACTGCTATGTTGCCAACTCGTGCGCCGGCCTGCAGGTCGCTCACCCCTACCCGCCGCCCTCTACGTCTTGTCATTAGCGAGCCCATTATTTTACATTTACATGAAGGATAAATTAATAATAAATGAAAAAAATATGTCAATTTTACCAATATTTTATCGAAACCAATTATGTGGGAAAATTTATTGTACCGGTGATAAAGTAACCCTGTATAGTTAGTTATCCACGCCGTAATCGGCGACGGCGACCCTAAGCTCTGAAATGGAATTCGAGATCAAAAATGTAAATAATCTATGACAATGACATGACATTATAAAGTCAATGTTGAAGTGACATTCGAGTAACTCTCGCAACCATACTTACATTTATACAATCATATTTTTTCAGTTGAATATTGAAATACAGTTGAAGATTGGGAAGATACTTCAGCGGAAAGAACCTAATGAAAATGTAACGGAACACGTTTCAAGAAAATGGTATTGAACTTGGTGACAAGAAACATTCATAATTATGTTTTGAATTAAGTACAATATTTGTGGAAATATACTGTTTAATGTTCGACATTATTATAATAATTATGTATTATAAGAAAATTATATTACGAAGAGTGACAACGTAGCAAGATTGATATCAAATGCAAAAAATCATTTGTCAAGTTCAAAGTAAAGTCAATCATAACTTCATAAGCGGATTTTTATTTAGTTCTAGTTTTCTAAGTTTGGATTTTTTTTCTACTCAGAATCACGAGCCTTTTCGATCCTCATTAGCAGAAAAAAGTGTCCCGAAAAATACATACATTTTTTCCACTGAGTTACAGTCGAAAAAAGTGTATGGAAAATAGTAACTCGATGGAATTTTTTTTGGGAGACTTTTTTATTTCTGTAAGGATCGAAAGAGTTCGTGTTTCTGAGTAGAAAAAATAAAAAAAGTCCAAATTTGGAAATTTTAAAAATACGACATCTTAACAATAATCCGCCCTTATAATATATTTTAGAAGGAAGGTATATGTACATTGCGTAAAAGACAACAACTAAGAATATTTTTTCCTCTGGTAATCGCAATAATTGACTGATAGATATATTAAGACACAAGTATACATTTTAACGTTGTTAGTGTTAGTATTCCAAATTAGGCTTTTCATTCAATAGTTATAAAACTGTTTTTTATTATTTCTAAGTAGGCAAACGATGACCACATTCTGCCACAGCTCAATTGTTTTTGTCGGATTCATTCATTATTATATGAAGGGTCCACGGAAAGAAAATGTCTAGTCAATTCAAAAAGGGGCAATTCAAGGAAAAACTATCTTACTTTTAAGAGGATAAGGTGTGAATTTGTTTTTAAAGTAAGTATATTTCCGTGAATCCTTCATATTACAAACGACAAACTTCTCGTTTTGTAACTTCGAACTCTTTCTTATATCATATCACTGTTCATTAACAACCATTATCCTTTAGGACGCCAATTACTATGACATTGCAGGTTCAACGCCGACCGATATATAAGTTACCATCCACAGAGCAATACATACCTACAGTCACTTGCGTAAAGTTCATATTTAGTTTTGACATTTTGGCGACATGGCGTCTGAGTGAAAGTTTTTGGTTTGGACGTGGCGTCAAAATGTTTAATTATGAATGCAACAGGGTATAAATGATAGCATACATTATGCTGGTGTTCATCTAAAATAATGTAAATGGTACGTATTTGCTGCTGTGACTTATTATTCAGTAGTATTTTTTTAATAGTAACACATGTCAAGATTGCTTACAAAATGTTTGAAGGAAGTAATACAAAGTCTAATTTCACAGCCTGCAATGTTGTAATTATAATTTGAGCTGTGTTTTGCCGAATAAATATTGTTACTGAATACAAGTGATGAAAGTGAGCATTTTCTACATGAGTGTCGGTGATCGAAACCGACAAAAGTTAAAGAAAAGGTCTACATTTCAACACCAACATCAAACTATGTTATGCGAATGCATTATGCGAGAAAATATCTGCATACAGTAGCAACCAGACTGTGCAGAAAAATAGGGGAGAGTGGGGTACAGTGAATAAATAATAGTGCACGGTGAATATTTTGCATTAGCTTTATTTATCGCTTTAATAAACCGGTATTCTTTTTTTACGAATTTGCTCGTCTGTGTGATACTAATATTGGAGTAACTAAATAACGGAAGATACTTTCAATTATACCTGAAAAGTCTTTTTCCTAGTTTTGATACTGATACTGATACTGATACTAGTGGCCACTCCAGCCAGCAGTTCTGCTGCAAGGACTCGGAAGAGGTGACTACGAGAGGGAGGAAGTGTTAGTGCAAAATGACATAAGGTGTTCACATGTCCGTCCTGCCTCACCGTAAGTGGTACCGAGTCGATGGTGAATGTCAGTTTCACACCACACCGACTAAACCTCAAACACTAAAGCGATTCGGTTACGCGAGCACACTTACTCGTTTAGCACCAACGTCCGCCGCCCCACCGCAGGCATCAACAACCTGCCCGAGACACCGGAGCACCAAGTAGATAGGACGGAGTGTAGGGTTCGCAGTCAGGATAGTAGGAGAGACAGGAGGTGGAGCCGACCCGAATACAAGGCATCGTGAAGCCAGCATGAGGGAGATAGATACTATACTTGATGTGTAATATATACTAAATACATGTGACTGCATTGTGCCCCCAAACCCCATCTTTCTTTCATGGTCTTACAGTACTTTTTTCTTTTTTGCTCTATCACGCACATCTTGAAATTGAAGCTTATCCTGTGTATGTGAAGTAAAATTCTTGATCCGATCGTTTTTTTCTTAGCTGCATAAAACCACGAGACATTTCTTGAATGTTAGTGTTGACTAACGGCCATAAGATTATTTTTTACGTCTCATATATGATAAATACTCGTAATTTTATCGTATTCCATTTTGATGCAAGTATTTTCAGGTGCGATGATGCGATGAACTAGGTATCTGCTGTCGTTGTTTGTTCCAGGCACGCGATTATTCAAAAGGGCGTTTGTCTATAATCTGTCCTGTATTAAAACTACAACTACTACACCACTATAACACTATTACTCACACTTAAATATATGTATAATAAACACTTAATTTATAGCTGTCGATAGTTATAGTTCTTATCTTGTCCGGGAGACATCGCTGAATCGTGAATACGACTATTATCCATAATTATGGATCCTCAGCCCACTGCTAAACCATCGTCACAGCCATTACGTTACACTTTAATGTTGATTTTTTTCTCGATCAACGATCGTAGCAACATACGTTCAGGTAGTCAGGTCTTCCCTATTTCTCCCTTAGAGTGCAGGCATTCTTTCTAACATCGTCCTCCCTTCTTGTTGGAGCTCTGTCGATATCTAAATATCAACCTCCTGGTTAATAATAGATTTATTACCCACACTTGCACCGATGAAACATTCCATTCACTAACTCTTAGTAATAACGTTCAACGAGTATTGTATGACAATAGATAATTGTTGCATTACGTATACCCCAAATAAAGGGATACATTTCTAAATTTTTAGTTGCCGCGTGCTGCAGGGTCCAACACTAATATAACGATTATAATATTGTATTTTCACACTCACTTTAGTTCACTCACTGGTCACTATAAAATTAAGCACTAAATATTTGTATGGCACACACACATTACATTAGATTAAGACATTATCCCAAAATTGATAATCGAATACAAAATGATTTTACCAAAATATACATGCTTAACAGGCCTGCAAACAAAAATCTTGTGCAAACATCTGGTCAACAAAAGCGCTATTGTTTTGTGGATTTTAACGATATCCCCTACGGGTTGCTTATTGCTCATAGATTTTTTACCACTTAAAAAAAAAGCCTTATCTTTGCCAGGCTTGTTTCTCGCAAATGTCGGGACCTATTTAAAAACGTTTTATGATGACCATTTAGGCCATTTGTTCGTAGGTATTAGAATTTCTCCGAATTTTTAGTGATTTTGGCTTGCTGTTACCAGACATTCACCGTTAGCAAACCTGTGGGGATTTGTCAATGTGGTAGTACGTATTTAATTTCTCAACGTGCATTTAACGGTGTGCGGTTTAATTTCTTCTCGTTTAAGTCTCTCGCGATAGTGTAGTAGGTACTGCATTTATTTGCGACATGTAGACCTTAAGTAATTTATACAAAGTATAAAATAAGTTGGCTTGATCTCTCCCGAATTGAATGCATTTTTGATTATAAACTCGTTGCAGCAGTGTGTTGGCAACTGCGGGGTCCGACCGGGGAATTTCCGCGCACACTAGACTCTGTACACGTTACACATATTTACATAGTGGGACACTTCACAAGATCACATTTGCATATAACGCGCACTTTCGAACGATTGAACACTTTAAAAAAATGATAATCCGACATAATATTGAAATAACCAAATACACAATACACATAATTATACACACACATACATACACACATTGATTGAACACTTTTCATGAAAATGATAATCCGAAATATACCTACACATTGCAAACTTACATAACAATTTACTTAAAAACTTTAAACGAAATTTAAATTTAAGATTATTGAATTTAATATCTAGATTTATAATAAAGTCGTATTTTATTTATTTTAGACAGGATAGGTTGAGATTAGGTTTGTCAGGTCCTGTTATACCTTAGTTTGCATCAAAAAGTCTAAATCAAAACGATCTCACCAAATTTGCTGAGGGAGTATGTGTTATACGCGGCTGTATCCGCTACGCTTGCGCCTGGTCGCGCGAGGCAGGCGGCTGCGCACGATTCTCGCAGGATATCAAACGCACTAACACGCACTTGCATACACTCACTGATACACGAAAATATTATATGTATATGGATGCGCGGCACTTTTGAATATACACTATTCGCGTAATTGTAAGCAGAATTTAAAGTCGGGCACAAGGGCTTTATCTAATATCAGCACCCAAAAATGTTGCTTTCGCTTCAGCCAAATGTTGCGTGCACATCTGGTATCGGCGCCTATTGTCTTCGTGGGACAATTGGGCCTTAAAGGAGCGGCAGGATAATTGAGAAGCGACCGCTCAGCTCGGTGTCCGAAACGAAACTCCTATACCTGAAAAGTCTTTTTCCTAGTTTTTACCTCAAACTAGGAACTGTTCTATGATTTTTGATTGAAGAGGTAACTTTAGTTCACTTTTTTATAATGAAAATGATTTTAAAGCGATATGTAAATTATATACTTGTGCTGGAAAATGTCCTCTAAGGAATAGGTGGGACAATAAGGTATCTAGAAAATTACAAATAAAAATAACACCACTACAACATTTGTAAAAAAAAAGAGATCCACTATACCCCACTCTCCCCTACTATGAAAATTCAGTCTTGCACTTGCGCAGAAAAGTATCACATTCTGTGGAGTGAAGTTCAGGTAGAGTTCTTATGAAAACTGTCACCACTCTTAGTAACCTCGTATGTCACTCTTGAATCGGAACTGAGATACGTACGCACTATCGGAGTATCTTGCAGTCCGTTGGCTCAACTGCTACTTTTATTCCTATGTAACATAAGAGTGACAGCTGGTAACCACAGTTACCAAAAGCTATTGAGTGGCTATTATGGATTGAATATCCTAAAATAAAAATTAATGTTTCGATTGGACAATCGACGTATATTTGTGACCGAGATTATGGGATGGCTCGACTGCTACCGGATCGAATATTCGCTGGGTCGAAAAGCGTATAAACGAGGCCACAATTGTAATTGGTCACCGGCACAAACATCACACTTGTAAACAAAATGTAAAATTGACTCACTTATACTCTGTTTGGTTAGGTATTTTAAAAAGGTAAAAAATCTTGCACTATCTTTTTATTGAAAAATGCATTTAAAAATCCAAACTAGGTACTTAATGAATCAAAACAATGTAAATCACTGTATTCCCTTGGTATATTATGTATATTTGGTAAAACTTATTTTCTACTTGTAGTTTTCAATAAAAAGATACTACAAGATTGTTTACCTTTTTTTAAATATCTAACCAAACAGAGTATAGAATAAAGAGCAAGAATATATTATGAATATAAAAACTATAATATGTATGTGTCAACCATTCAGCAACCCATTATCTCGATTACATCGTTAATAGTAGCTCCAAACTTTGGTATTAGGTACTATTCGTCATCTATTTACAAAGTATTCCTACATGGATACCTATAAAACAATTTGTACCTAGCACAGACGTTGATACAAGAACAGACGAGCCGATGAACTTTCGATACTCAGCAGATTGAAACCTATGTTTTGGCTATGCATATATTTAGGCCACAAATATTTCGATTTAGCGAATATTCGTTCTCAGCAGAAGAGTACAGAAGAGTAGGTAGGTACTGTAGCCGTGCCATGAGCTGGAAAGTAAAGGATACGTATACGTAATTACGTAAGGTTTTACTCGATATGTGCATGCTATCATTTCTATCGCACTCGCGCTTACAAATAGGAGCGAGCGCGATAGCCTGCTTAACGTATTTAGTAAAACCTAATGTTACCGATACTTGCAAAGTCATGGTACGGCTACTGTTTATTACATTTACTGTATCGTTGGCCAGTAAGTTAGGGTTTTCGATCTTTTGCACGCGACGCTATATAGGCGTGTGGTCCAAACAGCTGTCAGGTTCATAGGCACTGAACATAAAATATCGAAATTCTAATGGTATTTGGAGGTAACCGTTATAATGGCGGGACCGGATCCTGAATTCGATCGATTCATATTGCATTATTTAGTACTGAATTTGTACTATTTGGTACTTGTTGTAAAAAAATTAGTACCTCTTCCATTTTAAAATTATACTTCAAACAGTCTGGTCCTGCCATTATAACGTTATAATGGCGGAACCAGGTCCTGAATTCGATCGATTCATATTGCATTATGTAGTACTGAATTTGTACTATTTGGTACTTGTTGTAAAAAAATTAGTACCTCTTCCATTTTAAAATTATACTTCAAACAGTCTGGTCCTGCCATTATAACGTTATAATGGCGGAACCAGGTCCTGAATTCGATCGATTTCATATTGCATTATTTAGTACTGAATTTGTACTATGCGGTACCTGATGTAAAAAAAATACCTTTTCCATTTCAAAATTATACTTCAAATAGTCTGGTCCCGCCATTATAACGTTATAATGGCGGAACCAGGTCCTGAATTCTGTTCATATTCTGTCGATTCATATTGCATTATTTAGTACTGAATTAGTACTATTTGGTACCTCTTGTAAAAAATTAGTACCTCTTCCATTTCAAAATTATATTTCAATTACAACAGGTACCAAATAGTACAAATTCAGTACTAAATAATGCAATATGAATCTACAGAATATGGACAGAATTCAGGACCTGGTTCCGCCCTATTTGAAGTATAATTTCCAAATGGAAGAGGTACAATTTTTTTACAACTGGTACCAAATAGTATAAATTTAGTACTAAATAATGCAATATGAATCGACAGAAAATGGACAGAATTCAGGACCTGGTTCCGCGATTATAACGTTATAATGGCGGGACCAGACTATTTGAAGTATAATTTTGAAATGGAAGAGGGACAATTTTTTTTACAACAGGTACCAAATAGTACTAATTCCGTACTAAATAATGCAATATGAATCGACAGAATATGGACAGAATTCAGGATCTGGTTCCGCCATTATAACGCTATAATGTCGGGACCAGACTATTTGAAGTATAATTTCGAAATGGAATACGTACAATTTTTTTTACAACAGGCCAAATAGTACAAATTCAGTACTAAATAATGCAATATGAATCGATCGAATTCAGAACCTGGTTCCGCCATTATAACGTTATAATGACGGGACCAGACTGATTGAATGTAAGTTTGAAATAGAAGAGGTACAATTTTTTTTACAACAGGTAACAAATAATACAAATTCAGTACTAAATAATGCAATATGAATCGATCGAAGTCAGGATCTGGTCCCGCTATTATAACGGTTACATTTGGAGTTTATTAATTTTATAAATGTATGACGACTAGAAAAAGGTCGCCGAACTGAAGATTGGATCCTAACAGGAACTCAAAATGACTGACACTAAACAAAATTACTAGAACTTTGTTCATTTCATCCTTTAGTAGATTGGCTACTAAACCAGCTTTGAAATGGGATTAAAATCGCAATAGGTAACTGGCTTTAAATCGGGACTTATCATTACCGGTTTGTATCCAGGTTTGTACCAAATCCAGATACGAGATGGGAAAGTTAGTCCCATTTCATGCTACCAGACGGGAAACTATATTTCCCATTTGGCAGCCAGCTATCAAATCCGAATACCAAACGGTAGGTACTAAAGGCATTTCATGGGTATTGATTTGGAAAAGTTTATTTATTTTAGAAAACATTATTCCTAATGTAATGGTTTTAAGAATAAATAAACCACAAAATATATAGAAAATTCAATTCGCGTATTTATTTTGACAGTTTGTTGGTCCTTACGCTATATCACCGCCCCAGTGTCAGAAAAAATATTAAAAAGCCTCACTGAGGAAGCGGCAGTGTGAACAGCCAACGATCATCTACATATAATATAGGTATATTTGTTAATTTTACTGACATAGGATCTATGTCTTCTCTTTGTTTATTGAGCGAGAAAAAAGTCGAGAAATCATCCCTTACTTGCCTCCAGTGGAACCAGTAGCCGTACCATGAGCTGCCCCTGCGTTATTAACGCGGACTTACATAGGTGCTTTCTATACGGCTGGCTCGCCCCAAGACGCAATTACGGGCGGGATGGAAAGTAAGTCCGCGTTAAAAACGCTGCGGCAGTTTATGGTAAGCACACAGTGCCTGAAAGTATCCTTTCCCTCTCTAGTACGTTTTGTAGATACTAGGTTCAAGAAGTACCTACCTACCTACCTTCAAAACTTGATAATAATACATTCAGTTGCAATGCTATGAGACAAACATCAACAGCTAGGAAAACAGCCACTATCACTAACGAGAGTGTTAGAAGCCCGACGCCGTAGGCGGAGGGCTTTTGATGACTCGAGTTAGTAGGTATGCCTCTTACCGATTGTGATGCATACGATGTTTTTTGTAACACTTGCGGACAAAAAATATGTTAAAAAACGAAATATTGGTATTCCCTAAGGAATTTCACTTTTCTATTACTCCCACTATGCATGCAAACAATGGCGCGCTTAGAAAGCAAATGTGATGAAAAATGTTGAAACCGCGTAAAATAGTAGGTATTAGCTACTGTAACAATGCCTAGGTACTTCTGAAACTTGAACTAAACTCTAGCGGGTCTAACTACTCTGCATCCTAAAACTTATAAAACCTCTCTGACAACGGAAATACAGCACCTTGTATAAAGCATCCGAAAATTGAGCGTCCAGCTGTTCGCCTGTGTCTGGAAAATCTTCGTTGCGTTTGTATGTAAGTACTCGTACCTAACCTACTTTTAATTGATAACGGACAATTTATTAGCATCTTATGGGATGGTAGGCGAAAATGTAGGTAAACTTAGATAGGATAACACTATCCTTACATATTATGTAATGTAAAATGTTAGTTGGAGACTAACATAGTAGGTATGTAGGCTAACATTTAGTAATATAAATGTTACTCCAACAAGGTCTAAAATCCAAATGTCCGATAAAGATCATTCAATTTGGTCTACTACTACATGTCTAATATATATATTTCTTCAATCTTCTAACTCCATAGAACAACCCAAAATATCTACACATTTGATTACTTATTATACTTGAGGCCCTAGCACATCTTGTACAACAACATTGGCAGCAATTTGTGACCTACTCGCAACTTCTCATCTCTTTTGAATCAATGTAATCAAAAAGGGACGGGTAGCCGCGACAAGGTTCCTGTCATGCACGATATGTGCTAGTGCCGTTGATCATTTGTATTATAATCATATGAATTTCTTAGGTCAATCTCTCGTAATTATATTGCCACATTGTTCCTAGCGAATAGAGACCCGCTGCGGGGAATACTAGTATTTTGGGACATTTTAAGTAACTATCTTTGATAACTCTTTTATTTACCAGTAAGTAGCTGTACCAAAGAATATAATACTCTAAAGAGTTGTACATACCTAACGGCGATGGATAGGTATTATCCTGAGAGTAAGGGAATAACTTCTTTACTACAGCTGTTGTTATATCTGTACAGTTAAAGTAGGTATTTATATACCAAACCAACAGTTGGTTTTGCTTCAGAAATATACAATACAATATAAAGTCATTTCCTAATTGGCGCCCTCTAGTTAGAACTTAGACCATTTAGAAAAGCTATTCTTTTAACTGGCGCCATCTAGTTTATTAACGAGTAATGATTGTACGACTGACATTGGGTACTGACAGGAGGTGTAGTAGTGTGCGTTACAGGGTAAAATTACATAATTTTCTAGTTTTTGCATTATTGCGATTTAGAAGAACAGTATTTTGTGCAGATTGCTATCAATTTGAACATTAGATTTTTTGCTTCGTGCGCGTATCTCAAAACATGTTATCTCTGATTCTCGGTTTAGCAGAAAATGACGAAAATATGGTGTTTGTGCAATTGTAGCGCCATCTTTTAGCAGATAAGCGGCAGGGATAGGGTAGAATCCACCTTAATAGTATAAGGACTTAGACTCTCATTTCATTTTAAAAAAAAAATTAAATAAACGAGTATATCCGGCGTTCCTGTAACTCGACCTGTTACGAAACTGCGTATGATGTGGTCATGATGACGCTTACAGAACGACAATGCCATTGAGCACCATTCCTTAATAGAATAAGTGGTTATACGTCAAAATGCCTGAAAATCTATAGGACTGTGACTCACGGGACAGCATGAGTCATATGTAAATGGAATAGTATTATGAATGAACGTTTAAGAGGAAATCTAATACATGAAGTTGTGTTCTATTTATGTTTATCAGTTTTATGTTTCCTTCCCTTGAATACTTGTTAAGTAAAATCTTGCTTTAATTGCAAAAATCATTTGACACTGAATGACAATTATTTTCATCATATATCATATATTTACATAGCCAGGAAGAGAGAGAGAGAGATGTCATCATCCGGTTCTTCCTATAATCGAGGTTCTACTGTAATTTCCGTCTTCTGGCGAGTCTGCAGATTTCGGTATTTTTTATTAGAATCATCTCCCTCAGGATTGCTTATCTGTAGATCCTTACTATAGGTCAATCGCGAATTTCGAAAATCGTAAATTTCAGACACAGGGTGGAAATTCTTCTTGAGTCAGTGAGGGCAGCAACCAGATCCAGAGTAGCTACGCGAAAATGGTCTTAGAAGACCTTCCCTCGATTTTTAATTAATGAAGATTGGCGTTTTTGAAAAAAACTTACAGGTTGGAGAAAGTGGTAATTTATGGAAAACTTATTTTTTGGCGCCAATCGATCCCGTTTCTATTCAGGATGAAAAGCTTGTATGCCACAAATCAAGAATTAAAATGCATTACGTATCAAGTAAAACCTAACGTATCATTTACTTTCCAACTGTGAAAAACATTGTGTGTGCCACGGGCGGTACAAGAATTATGAACTCGTTTCACACTCGTTCACAATTTCTTATTTACCGCCCTTAATACACAATGTACTATTTCAGTGCAGATGGCGCTTTTTTTACGCGCTAGTGCGAGTAGTGGTTCATTTTACGTCAGGTTGAAATCTTCGGAGTGCCGTCTGTACCGAGAAACGTCATACGACACACTTGCGAAAACGAAATTCGTAACTTGTGTCGAATTAAAGCACTCCCTTCGGTTGTGCTTTAATTTATCTCCACGCGTTTCGAAGTTCATTTTTTCGCACGTTTATCGTAATGTACTATTTACTGTTCATTGCGTAACGGCAACGTAATTGTAACGCAGACGCGGGCTTCCCCGACTTGGCCTATTACTACAGTAGAGGCATCGTAAGAAGTCGTTTTTGACGTTTGTTTGCACATGAAGTTCTGTAAATGTTGACAGTTAGTATAATGGAGCAAATGTCAAACTTCATTGTTGCCTGTACAGAATAGTGATGTTACTACTGTTGCTGCAATTTATCGATACGTCAATCGAAATAAATAAGTAAACCTTTTTTATGGAGGTACGAATAATTGCTATAGTAGTAGGTACGCACATATTTTCTAAAAGTTTGTTATGGTTTCGACAGGTCCTCGCGAGCCCGTGTGCCCGGTGGATACGCGGCTTTACAGACTGTGTTGAACTTGACAACCAGATAAATGTCAAAATTGTTATAAAATCACGTATAATTTTATATTTCGTAGAATAATAATTTATGTACCACTACGTTATCACCTAGATGTGCTCTGATTTTAATAAATGGTTTTAGTGACTTTATATACTGTATATACGGCATTTCTCTATTTGGCATACCTACATTGCCCTCTGAGCTAGCACGCAAGTTTACCAACGTGGGTTGGGAGTGGATCGCTGCAGGCTGGCAAACTCGCGTCCAAGCTCATGGTCTCAACCACTGCCAGATCTGCATTGACATTACTACCAAGTGAAACTACCTACGTATATTGTATATCAGACTCCGATACTATTTGACCTGGCATTACATTTGGACACCGATTACCTACTGCTATTAATTGTTGAACTTGATTTTTAATTTTGACACTGGTTTTGACACTAGTTATTATCTCTCGCTAACAGAGGTTGTGGCTGCTATTCCCTCTATAGGTCACGTCCTATCCGTCCTATAAAACATCCTGCCTAAATGCTACTTTACGTCATTATGACGTCACCGGCACCAAAGTTTCGCTGCCTGCTAATGATTCTAAGTAAGATTACCAAACACTTTTTTAGTTCGGATTACCGAAAACTTTTTTAATTAAATTTTTTTAATGGCAAGTACCAGATCTAACGCCCTTTCGCACTTGACTGAAAATTTTACGACGGTAAAATCGAGCGTTTCACTACACTATTGTGAGCTGTCAAAAACGACTTCTTACGATGCCTCTACTTTAATAGACAATCAATTTCACGTTCGTCTACTACATACGCCAGAAGATCCTTGCGCCGCATACCAATATGCGTTGCTATGAGAGTATACAGTGTGCTATACCTTTATGCAGGCTTTTACTGAAACTGAGGCGTGAGATGCAGTTTTTCAACAATACCATGAGTTGTTATCTCCTGCCTACATCTGTACTACCCAAAGGACATTAAGTTAAGCCATAATAAATTTTTAAAATCTATGTCAATTAAGTAGACAAATTTCCAATTTAATTCGGAAAATGTTGACATATTGTTCGCGCGAGGTTAAAGCTCATATGTTATCAAATTCAAATGACGAGTAATGTGATTCAAAATGATTTGTTAATTACTTCTTGATACGGGGCGTTTGAAGACTAAGCTAATGACCGCTAATTGCGTATATTATTACATCCCGAAATGTAGAACCCTTTACAGCTTTCGTGATTTACATGAATGACAACCCATATAAATATCCAGCCGCAATACAATCCGTTTTCATAATTTTATCTCATGATGACTGTTGCGAATACCCAAAAAATTAGACAGCATCAAGGGAGGTAAGTACGGAATTGCTACCGACAAAAAATAAATTTTAAGACATAATATTATTAAATGACGCACAGACATTTCTATTACTCCCTAGGGAATTTCACTTTTCTATTACTCCCGCTAAGCACGCAAGCAATGGCGCGCTTAGATCGCAAGTGTGATGAAAATTAATTAATTATAGTTAATTTTAATGTTATTGAACCCATGAACCTGTTCAGACTTGAAAAAAATACAACAACAGCCCACGCGACAGTGCCGTCCTGTATGTATTACTAAACTATGTCCATTCACAGTTGGCGTAATTGCTTGTAGTCCCCAACAACAAATCGTAATTGTCTTTCCACTACATTTTATAACCGACATAATCGAGCAAGAGCATGTTTGATCATGTTTAATATAAGGTTCTGAAGTTGGTCTTCTACAGATTTTAAACTTACGCAAATTCCATTAAAAATATAACTATTTTCGTAATAAATAAAATCACTGAGAAACAAAGCTCAGTAAATTTAAAACTTAACAGTACATATTCACGCCATTTTACTTTTAAAAATAATAATTTTCCTGTATCGAACTTCCCAAGTTCCCGTAGGCGGCACGCAAACCTCTCCAAGGTTTTGCCAACGATGGGTCTTGCTAAACTTATTGTTGTGTTATCATATTTTGGATTTCTGTTACAAAATTTAGAGGAAAGCACCATTTTTAAGACTTTCTAAAATATATTTTTTTAATCCTCTATTCTATATTAAAGTCCTATTTTCGATATCCAACACTTTGGGATTCAAGTATTATTTAGGTACAAGAGAAAACAAAATATCACATTTACTTTTAATTAGAAACTATCAGGATATTAATAACTATTGCATCAATTATTATTTATTGAAAGAATACAAGGAAATTACAATATTACTCAATGAATACCTACATGGCTACGCATAGCCTCATTCATTGAACTCTCCGATGAACGGTACAACCTTGGCCTACAGAATTATTTATAACATGTGAAGTGAAATATATGGGTAACACGTCATCTTGCCAAAATTAAAAATGCCGTTAGGGAAGTTTAGAATCAGTAACGTTTTAAGTAGTGTGAACTAAATTAGAAACAAATTTCTTTCTTTTTCTTTAAACGGACTTTAAAGATACTTTAAAGTAACGTACGTGCTCAATTCACCTTTAGCTGTCTCATTTAATAAATAGCTATGTAACCTCCAAATGCACCTTAAAGTTAACAGATTTAATTAGGTAATTCCTTGCAAAAACTGAAAGTAATTAGAGGGTTGCACTAATAAACTTGCAGGTTACTACTATCAACTTGCACTTGATTGTGTCAAACGCAAAAGAACAATACGGCTATTCCATTGGGTTTCCTTTCACCCCAATAGTACTTCGTTGACCGCTGGCCACAGTATTCAATAATAATCAAATAAAAAAAACCAACCTCAACCGATTTCTCCAAGATCCCAGCATCAGACCCCGACTTTTCCGATCCCGCCATTTCGGGGTTATAACCGTTCGATTTAAAACATTTTAAAAAACAGTTCACGATTCTCAGAGATATCGAGTGACATCAAACAAAAAAAAAGTCAAATTGAGAACTTCTTTCTTTTTTTAAATCACTGATGATCTCTCCTTGGAATCCAAGATTCAACCTTGAACCGATATTAATGTCACTGACGCGGTTACTAGATCTTGGGCAAAACCTTAAAAAATGGCGTAGGAGTGACTTTTCCCGGGTTTACCTGAATTACGCCATCGTCTGCAACCTCGCAGTCAACGACTGACGCAGGTATACATTTTATTAGGGCCTACCTGTGTCCTTACTATGGGTTGGAAATGAATAAGAGTTCCCAACAGTTGCGTAAACGATGATGACAAGGTGCATTCCACGAAAGTCTACTTTGCCGGGAACGTGACTATGACAGCTACCTTAGAAATATATGGAAAGTGCGAGAATTTTCTATAAATACAAACACCTATTTATAAAATTATTGCGTTCGTAACTTTCTTAGATGTACGTGAAGAACGTCGTCACGTGTCCGACATTCTTGTGGAATGCACCATCTAACTGAAAACATGCTTTATTGGTATTTCGAAATTAAACGGCTATGTAACTAAGAAGATTTAAGCAAGTAAGTGTACGTATACCTCAATTTTATAATTTTTATTGAATAATGTCAATAGTCAGGTCTTTTTCAACCACAACTGCGATAATTCAATGGTGTGTTCAAATCCTACTTTCTGAATGAAAATTCTTGTAAATGAATGAAAATTGCCAAAAGCGAACATGTACCCTCAATCCCTCGATTTCACCAAGATCCCATCATCAGACCCCAACTTGGTGCCAACGGGACCATCTCGTGAAAATACACGCTCGATCACAAAAAATAGATCGTAGATATCGGGTAACATACATACAACAAAAAAAAATCAGTCGAATTGAGAACCTCCTCCTTTTTTTTTAATCGGTTAAAAAGAAAAGCTAAGAGCCTGTACCTACTACTATTATGATATTATACGCTGATTTGTACGTTCCATTACTTGGGGAGGATTACACCAATCACACTTGACAGGCCGATCGCAGCAGTTGCCGTACCATGACTTTGCAAGTATCGGTAACGTTAGGTTTTATCCGATACGTAAAGCAGGCCATCGCACTCGCTCCAATATGTCAGTGCAAGCGATAAAGAATGTATTACGTATACTCGTACATCAGTGGCCTATTTCACCATATTTACAAGTGTGACAATTGTAAAATATCACTGTTACTGACGTCACAGGCATCCATAGGCTACGCCTACCGCTTACTATCGGACTGTCCGTGTGCTTGATTGCCACCAACATAAAATTATTACTCACACACAACGTTATTATATCGTTAATAAACTACTTTCTATTTTCCGAAATCCGTGACGATTGTCGCAAAGTTTAGTACAATTTTAATGAAATCTTTCGGTTCGACTTATATCGGAAAATCGCTACAATTGTCGTGTTTTTTGTTACAATTGTAATTTTGCTCCGCAAAAAATTTGTTATTTGCTGCTGATTTATTAAAGTTCCTGAACTACATTTTATGGTAGTGGTAAACAAACGTACGGCTCTTCCGATGGTGAGCTGTATCTGTAGCCTATAAACGCCCCCGATTGGAGAAACAGTAAATTTACAATTGTAGCTCGTGAAATTGGAGCTAGGTAAAATCTAACGTTTTCTTTACTTTCCAACTCATAGTACGGCTACTGATTACGGTGATTCTTCCCGTACAATATATTTAAGCAAAAGTTTTATCGCTGTCAGACAGTTTGGTGCCACCCATCTTTAGTATGATTAAAACAGTAGATAACGTAATATGTACGTTAATGTTCGTTAAAATAAAGACATATAGAGAAGACTACATTTTAATTTAAAATAAATAAAAACATAGCCATACCTACGTACATTATGT
>JALPQI010004114.1:0-79346 GCA_025490895.1 Thaumatotibia leucotreta | reverse complement strand
ATTTCCCATGTCTGTTTTACACGAAAATGATACCAAACAACGCATAGTAGGCCTTATTATTTAGTAAAAAAAAATTAATCGTAACCCTTCCGCATGCACATTCACCCCCCTCCTCCCGCGCTCAGGGGGGGAATTGGTTTTCCCTCCACATCTAAAAACAACTATTTTGAGACCCTCTAGCTCTGGTTAAAATTACAAAACTGTAACTCGCAGCGCACAATTTTTCTAAACTTTGTATGGACCGTGACCCTTACTATTGCATCTAACTTTATTTCAAAATTTGCAACAATAACATGCTTTTGTAAACTCAGCTTTATATCCCCTTGTACATGTTCTATCAAAAGTGTACTATTGCTAATAAACAAACCTTGAAAAGAAAATTGTGATTTCCAAATATATTGGTAACAGACTTCCTTTTGGGTCGTCTCCACAGTTGAGGGGTTATGCTCTATCTTGTGCCTATTTAAGGTGATCTGTGTACGAGCAAACTGTGTACAAACACTACCCCAACTAATTGATCAATCATGACCTTTATTACAAAGTACATAAGGACCATTCATCACCAGTTAACCACGTTAGCGAAGGTACTATTTGAAGCGTGATAATCAAAACCAGCGGAATTTCACACGAGAATTGTTGACTTTTGGTTTACTTCCTGTACATCTGGTTGCGCGAGTTTTTGTTTGGCAACGACAAGGATGAAAGTAAACTTATTGTCAAACGTGTACGCAAGGTGGCCAAAAATAACTGTATTTCCGTTAGCAGTGAGGTTTGGGGCTCAGAAATTCTATTTTGAACTTACGTATGTAAATATTTCTATTAGCTATTACCACTACCTGCACCTACTACTTACTACTACTTTACACTTAAAATAATTCCCAAAAACCTTCCCTTTTCACGGGTTTATTCGGCCTGGTAGAATAAACAATGCAAGTTTGTTTACATTTTTTATTTTCTACTGATGAATGGTATAGGTATAGTCCATTTCAAATACGAAGGCCCGATGCCACTCGAAACTTTTGTCATTTAATTGGCCCACTACTAATTGGCTCGTGTTGTACACCAATGTATGCAAAAATTATCACGCCACAAAAGGGTCTGACCGGGTATCTTTTGTTATCACTGATCCTATCGTTGACGCCTAATGACTTTGTTAAGTAGAATCGGCCCTTCGTATTTGAAATGGACTTTACTTGCATTATTTGGTGTTATTGTAGGTACTATTTTTGTGACTAATCAAACTGCAGCTAGCACTAGGTAATCATAATATTGGAACTATCCAAAGAAAGGTAGTTTTACGGTAAGGACAAGGGTGAATAGGCACCTTCTGGGCAAACTCACTCCATCGTAGGCCACGTCTCTGCCCTTGGCTAGTCTGTGGCCATGAGTAAGCCTATTTCAGATAAAAATTTTCAGATAAAAGTTTATTTTTAGTTTACATAAACGATTTACCCAAAGTAACAAAACATACCTGCATCTTATTCGCAGACGATGTGTCCCTTTTGTTCAAATGTCCGAAAAATCATAACTTTGATGACGATATTAAGGAAACTTTATCGGAAATTGTAAAATGGCTAAATGAGCATAATTTAGAACTTAATATGAGCAAAACTAAATTGATACAATTTCATCCGTTCCAAAAGGAAAAATTAGATTTATCAGCAACGTCAAGCGAACTCGGTATCGATGAAGTTAGCACGTTTAAATTATTAGGAGTTAACATAGACACTAACTTAAATTGGAAAAGTCATATAGGAGAAGTAAATAATAAACTTGCTCGATTCATATTTGCTTTAGATATTCTAAAAAGGAACACAAGCATCGAATGTGCACTCTCGGCATATTATGCATATGCATATGCGTGGTTGCGGTACGGAATCATCTTGTGGGGAAACAGCACAAATGCTGAAGATTTGTTTATAGCCCAAAAAAAATGTGTACGCATACTAGCAAACATCCGACACCCAGAAAGCTGTCTACCCCATTTTACAAATTTGGAGCTACTTACCTTACCATGCATATAAATACTTGAAGCTGGATTATTTGTAAGAACGCGCATATCAGATTACGAGTATGTTAAAAGCGCCCGCCGGAAAAATAAATTAGCTCTTCCTCCACCCAAATTAAATTTATATAAAAATGGACCCTACTATCAATCCATAACAATATACAATAAAATCCCGGACTCAATAAAAAATGCAGAAAATATTAACATCTTTCGTAACAAATTAAAGTCTTGGCTACTTAGTAAATCATTTTACTCCTTACAAGAATTTATGACACATGACGCGAAACCATTATAGTTTATAATTAAATAATTAGCAACTCCTAAATTATTAATAATGTAACAAAACTGACGTTATAAATTAATTATTACTATCTTTGACATAAAATGTAATACTAATATTTAATATTCTATATTTTATCCTTCTAATGAATTGTATCAAAATAGATATTAAGCTAATAAACATTAACATAAGATTGTCTAAAATAATCCTAGTCCTAGGTATATAAGACACTTAGTTCTTAAGACAATTGCTATACCCTATTCAGGGTCCATGTTGATCTATTTAATTGTAACACCTGTTATACCATGGATTGCAATGAATAAATGAAATGAAATGAAATGAAAAAAAAAAAACAAAACACGCTTGTCAGGGGGGTGTTCACAATCTGCATATTAATATAAACGAAAGCTCTCGCTGAGGCATTGTAGTCATTCATCACAGGAACGGCGGGCGACCATCTTTGTTCTTCGCACTGAAGCGTTCTTCAATTCATTATAAATAAGTACTCACTTATATTGCGATCCTCTTTGATGTTTAGAGTGCATTTAAATTGAGTGGTTTCTGTAAAATATTTACATATCAGGTACTAAATTATAAATATTGGATGTCATATACCAATGAAAAAACGACCAAGGCCAAGATTTGGTATTGGTATGGTTGATATGACATCCAATATTTAAAAACACAAATCTAAATATTTTGTAAATAAATAATTTGATCTGCGTTTTCACAATATGTTTACATAATTATAGGTACTGATCATAGGTGCAGGTTCGTGTCCCGGTCTTAATGAAATTTTATTTTAAACATAGTTTGGAACCCTAATTATCTATTTCAGCCATATTCCAGCTATAATTGCGAATACAGATGCCTACAATTATGGCGCAAAATTACTGTACCTAATCAATTGTGCAAATAAATAAACCTAAATCAAATAAAATTTAATATAGCAAGAAATGGTATAACATTTACAAATACAAATAATTTATTCGTGGCAAATATAACAAGCATGACAGGACAAGACAAAACATACAGATTTAGCACTTATATATACAGGGTTGGGCGGATTAAGTGTCCTATTGAAAAACATTCGTTTATCTATTGAAATATAACTGTTTTTCATACCCTGTATATCATTTTAAATCGTCGATTTAATCAGCTTCATGGCTTCTGAAACTCATTTTCATAACATTTAGTTGTATATATTTTTAAGAACAAATGTAAAAAGCGGTGTTGTTGGATAATGGTGCAGCGAGCATTAAAAATTGGGCGAGATTATCAACTGACCATAAACGTAAATATCAACGTATGTTTTAATACTGCACACCATCAATTGTTTCAAGGAGTCCTCTGCTTCCAAATTCAAGCTTTAAATGATTTGAGTCAGCAAAGTACCAATAAGCACCCATGGGCATTTTTTACGAAACTGTGCCTCTTATTATATAATCTTCGATAAAATTATTAAATTGAAGAGGGGTTAATATTTTGCGTACGGCAAAATAATCACAAAATGTGAGGCCTTTATAAAACGGATAATTTATATATGTGCACTCTCTCTTTAAAAAATATAAGAGTTAAATACAAAAAGTCGAATAGGCGGCACGAAGGTCATTTTTCAAACAAAATGCATTTTCATTGCAAGAGTTTGGTAAATGCCAGGTTGATTATGGGTATAGTGTTTTATTAAGAACTAGAAAGGAAGGTATTTTAGTTACAAATTTATTCCAAAAAGTGAATCAATCAGAGTACAATATGATAAGAAGAAATACCAAGTTATAGCCAAAATTATGAGGCTGATATTTACCTAGCAAAGTACGCTAAATCTTTAGATAACTGAAATGCTGTCAATATTTCCATATACAAATCAATGCAGAGTTTTATTGAGACGGGTTAAGGTTAAGATTCAAGTTTATACTAGGGTTAGATAGCCTAATATGACATCACATGGCAGATAAGGTAGTCCGTGCCGGATGAAATTCCTTATATGGCATAATGCTTAAAATAATACATGTTAAAGGGGAGTTTATCAAATTTATCAATTGCTGCGGTAAAATATAGAATGTTTCTGATATAAATAATACTTTTATACCACTTTTTAACTAGGACACTTAATCCGCCCAACCCTGTATTATACCACGAAATGTTTGATAACACATATATGGGATGGGAGCTCCATATGTTTCACAAAGTTAGCTCTAAAGTTTATGTAATATGATTGTTAGTTACCAGTTGTATATGGTATTCCAACAAAAGCAGTTATTATTCTGGCCGCGAGAGGGCGTGGTGATCACGCGCAGATAGGGAATCCGCAGAACAGGGCCCAGGGTGCGCGCCGACCGCATGGGCTTGCTTATGTGTGTGGTACCGGTAGGTACCTGCTACTACACGTCATATCAGCCGAAAAACGTTTACTGCTGGAAAATCGGGACATTAGCAAAGATTGCAAAAATTACCGGGCTTGCTACTACAAAGTTAAATAAAATAAAAAATAAATAAATATCTTTGGGACATCTTACACAAATCGACCTGGTCCCACGGTAAGCTTAATTAAGGCTTGTGATGTGGGTACCAGGTGACGATATATATAATAGATAGATACATATAGATATTTAAATACATAGACAGCCATGACCAAGGAACAAATATTTGTGATAATAAATACACAAATAATGCCCTCGCCGGGATTCGAACCCGGAACCTCCAGCTTCGTAGGCAGCGTCACTACCAACTAGGCTACGGAGGCTGACAAAAAAACGTTTACTGCTGGACACTACTAAAGCTTGCTAATAATATAGTTCTTAAAAAAATACTAAAATCAAATGAAGAATAAATAAACCGAAGTTTAGCAAAAAACTGCCAATCTCAATACATTTAAGCAAACTACAGGCATCATTATTTTGCCCTGATATATCATAATAGCGATATCTGAAAATAAAATTTAATGCAAACAAGGTGCAGGTGGAAGGTGTTAAATTGTATCTGACGATTCCATTTCCAAATGCCTCTATTTTTGAGTTTTTGCTATTTCGCTTAGCAGGGCAGTATTAATTATAATTGTTCCCGCTCGTTTCGTATTTCATACTACATTTTATTCAAAAACTAAAAAATGTAGATATATGTATGTGATTTGTATAGAACCTAGGTGTACTCCGCTTATCAAAGAACATTTAGAATAGACGGTCTCTCAAAATGAGCTTGAAATATCTTTTTCCAAATGTCCTTATTGCTGTTCGGTCGGTGCAGACCCGTCATAATCCTATCGCGTTTGTCTCGAGGGACGCAATTAGCCCCCGACCTGGCCCTCTGACCCCACAAGCCCCACAACACACTACAGCGTGGTCACTGACCATACAATGACACGCCAGATCATTTAACCTAAAACTGAGCCAACTGACCTTTGCCGGAACCGATTTGGCCACTTTACTATGGCAAGCTTGATGTCAAACCGTCAAAAGGCGTAAAAAGACGTGTGAAAGTGTCAAAAACAGGCTGATTCGGGCACAGTACGTTATAATATGAGTCACCAGTCTAGGGTCGCAAGTTTTGCACCCATAGTTCCGACCCCTAGTCACCACTAAGTATTTATATTAACGGCAATAGGGATGATGACTGTAGTTAAAATAAATTATTTAACATTATGCACGATATAATAAACGAAGAAATTATTACCAACATGTGGATTGCAGTAATTTTTGTACAGAACTTCTATTTAATAAATTGAAAAGAACTTAAAAGAGTAGGTCATTTGGCAGTACTCAAACGTGACGTCACTTTTGAGTATTTCATATAAAATTCCATAGTGGTGATCGTTATGACAGTTCGAAATAAGATGCTGATTTGACTTGCCAGTCATCATGCCTATTTAATAGAAATTGTGAATAAATTTTGTTTTCAAAATGTATTTTAATATCCAATGTCATTCATCATCATCATCAGCCTATGATAGTCCACTGCTGGACGTAGGCCTCTCCTATTAACTATGCGTATAGACGCATTAGGAGGTAAATGCCCATAATCGCCACGCTGGGGATCCAATGTCATTGAATACTGCTAAATCCATGTATTAATTAATCAAATCTTACACGAGTTTGTTTCAACAGTTAGACACAATTAGCCTTTTTCTTCGCCCTATGACCCCCACAACACACTACAGCTTGGTCACTTGTCCATTCAAAGTTTTAGAATGCCGTCTTGCCCATAAAGAAGGTGCGAATTAAAACTTTTGGTTGCTAGCGCTGTACGATACGAAACACATATCACACCATCAGGCTATCTCAGTCCACTGCTGGACGTAGGCCTCTTCTAATAACTATGCGTATAGACGCATTAGGAGGTAAGTGCCCATAATCGCCATGCTGGGCAAACGGATTGGCGATCACAGTAATGTGTGTGGACATACGAGAAACGCTGCTGCCCATCACACTTCTATCAAAGAATCAGTGACAACTTCAATCCTTTAGTCGATTCTTACGACACCCGCGGGAAGACTTGGGGTGGTGACAAATGTATTCTTACTGCCGGCACCATACGGGCAATGGATTTAGCGTACAGTGACAATTCAGGCCTACTACAGCGAAAATCGAAATTCGTAAATTTCGAGGACTTTTCTCTGTCACTCAAACGAGGCGTCATTAGAGTGAGAGAGACAAATCCTCGAAATTTACGAATTTCGTTTTTTCGCGGTAGGGCCGCTGCTTCTATTTATTCTGTGCCACACACCTAAATACTTTATTTTATTTTAACTACCATAAGATGGGGCTATTCAGGACCCAAGGGGCTATTTAGTGACATGGCAATCAAAGGTATAAGCAAATCAATGTTCCTATCACAATATTTAGAACAAAATATCTTAAGGTGCATTCAGACTAAACGACCATTCGCTATTTTATTCCCCACTCTTTAGGTTAGAATATCGAATGCTCGTTTCGTCTGACCGCACCTGTATGCATGGAAACACGTATTTTCGTAATAATTCCATGCTTAAAAGAAATCTGCCTTAAAAGCTGTTTTGTCCTTAGTACCAAATAGCCCCATGGATCTCAAATAGCCCCATTTTAAGGTGGTTTAACACTAAACGAGCGAATGCTCATTCTATCCCCACGCTACGAGATTCGTTAGGTTACACGAAACTCGTTTGGTGTAGCACCCACCCACCTTTATGGTAGGTACTACCGCTGTTGTAAGCTGCTCGTTTCCATGGCTGCAGACTACAAACAGACTTTGGTCGCGGTTGTTGAACCGAGACACTAAACGCGTTAGTTTCGCCCGCTGTGGGAATTATACAACAATGTCGAACTCGTGGCGGCTTTTGTGCAGTCACCAATCACTATTATATTTGGTTGCGTAGCCAAGATGCCAATCGCTAACGTAAGGTTTCTCCAAACCTTCGATAGGTTTGGGTCTGCACCGACGGCAACAAGTTCTATGCTGTGTTAAACGAACGTGAAGGGTCCACGGAAAGAACATGTTTAGTTTAGTTTAGTTTAGTTTAGTTTAGTTTAGTTTATTTATTAATCTCACAATATACAAATTCACTTAAAACTACACATGGTACATTTTTAGGATTTTATATTGTGATTGTCAGTTTCTTCAACATACAAAAATATTTTACTAGCATTGGAATATCATATTAAAATGTCAACAAATTCAAAATATTCATAATACAAAAATAATAATAATAATAATAAAGGATGTCACCAAGAAAGGATCGTCAATAATACTCAATTTAAACATGCCTAATAATAAAATATCAACAAAGTGCAATTAAATAATATTCAATTAGTTATGTCATAGAACTCATTAACAGAATACAATGGATTAGCCAATAAAAAGTTTCTCAGTCGACTCTTAAATTTAATATTGCATGATTCGTCTTTGATGTCTGGGGGTAGTCGCTCATAAAATGTCGGACCGATGACGCGTGGATTTTTTTCATGTCTAATCAATTCAAATTACAGAACGAAAAACCACCTTACTTTTAACAGAATAAGACGTGAATATGCTCTGATTTTTTTAAGCATTGGACATGTTTTTTCCGTGGACCCTTCATGTATTTCGGAATGCGTACCTAATAGGAAGCCGAAAAGATTTTTAAGACAAATCCGTGAACCAAGAAATCCGTGGATCCAAGAAAATCCGTGACCATTTCCATACATTATTATGGTCACGAAACTAGACTTACTTATCGTTTATCGTATACGATTGTAGAATATCATCTTGGCTATGCCTGCAGGTGCAGGGTGCTCAAAAACATGAGACTTTCTCGCGTTTCTTTTCTGCTTTTGTGAAGTCTCCATCATATCTGGATAGCTTCCGACCTATCAAATTTTGTTGACAGTTATTTCCTAGCGGTAATATTGTGAAACACGTTCACAGCTATATTTTTAACTTAATACTAAAAAAAAAAAAAAAAAACTTAATACTAATAAATATCAATGATTAAAAAAAAATGTAACCTCAGGTTTAAGGTTTTAAGTTGGTGATAAAACCAAAGATTGTGTTCTGAAAGTACGTGATTATTAAATAGTTAATGCAAATATGCAGTTTTATTTACCTTTTTTTTTAATTTCAACTGAAAATGGTATAGATTGGTGCTAATATTTTGTCTAATATCGGCTCCTCGCGGATGCAGACGGCTCCGGTCAGATTCCATGGCTTTTGCCATAAGGTGGATTTCTCATTCTATCCCCCACTCTACGAAATCAAAGAATTTCGACGAATCACGATTTGTGTAAGGAACGAATTTCGTAGAGTGGGGGATAGAATGAGCATTTAATTTTGCTCGTTTGGTCTAAATCCACCTTCACATAATGTATGTATAGGCACTTTCGCTCCGGGGGAATCGTAAATTAAATACATACACATTTCATAGCTATTAAACATTTGATTGCACTATATTAATAATGTTTAAAACACTTTCAGGGTTTATGTTGAATTTAATTTTAACATTAAAGACTTATTGAACATAAATGCAATGCCATAACTTATGAAAGTTTTTATTATTTATTTTTTTGTTTTAGTAGTAGTACTAGTACTCTCGGCTGGGGATATAATAGTTATTAGGCTGGCGCATAATAAGAGGCATTAAACATGAGTGTGGTTTTATGAAACGAGCCGTAGGCGAGTTTCATAATAAGATCACACGAGTGTTTAATGCCTAATTATGTACAGTCACATACATAACTTTATCTACATCCATATCATTAGTTTAGAATGACAATTTACCTTTACATATTTTCATTGATATCCACTAAGTAATTACCTCTAAATATAAAAATTCAAATCAGTTGAAATCACTCAATTTCAGTAAGGATATCCTACAATAAATATTTATTGAAAAAAAAACAACAAAAAGAAGTTGACTTCATAATGTTAAAATTAATATCATGACGACGATACTTTAATGTCAACATTATGATGCACTGTACTCTGCCTGTACTTTAATGTTAACATTATGATACAGCCACAGACACCGGTCTCTTAATATAGGTAATTATAATTACATTACCGCTTCTGAATACATAACAGGGAAATTATGATATTCCTGTAGATAAAAGTCATTGAAGTCATGACTCTCATTTAAGTCAATAAACATTTTAATAATCCTAAACAAACCGGAGTACGCGTATAATGAAACGTCATTTTGTTCCGCCATCTTGATTGTGCCATAGATTAGACACGCATAATACTGAATGAATGAAACCGGGATATAATTACTTTGGTACTTTGTATTTGTTTATGGTTATGTTGTTTTATGGACCGTATTATTGTCGGTGTGAGAAATCCTACATTTTATTTGGTTGTTTATAACTCTTATCTTATTCTTGTATAACATACAGTGTGTTACCATACTGGCTTTTATTGAAACCAATGAATTCGATGAAGATTTTTAGCCAAGCCGTGAGCATTATTTGATTCAAAACTAATTAAACTAAAAGTAATTAACTTTCTCAACATCATCATCATCATCAGCCTATATTAGTCCACTGCTGGACGTATCTCCTATTAACTATACGTATAGACGCATTAGGAGGACGCCCATAATCGCCATGCTGGGCAAGCGGATTGGCGATCGCAGTAATGTGTCCACTATGATGACGCTGCTGCCCATCATCAATTTTGTAGAATGGTAAGTGTAGAATGTAAAGTAAGACACTTCAATCCCTTAGCCGACTCTTACGACACCCGCAGGAGGAGTTGGGGTGCTAACAAATGTATTCTTACTGCCTTCACGACACGGCAAATTACATTGCTTCTCAATTAACGTTCTAAGAAAAGTTAATTGAGAAGCAATGTACTTCAAAATGAATCGTTAATTTGCACTTGACAATGACAGATCGCAGCCACTCGCAACGTTTGATAACTAAGCCATACACGCGTTACATTGATCGTTCGGAGGAAACAAAACTTAATTGTGGTGTCAATTGAAATAACCTATTTTCGTAAGAGCCAGGGTCATGGTAACACACGTATAATTTTGTGATATCGTAGCGTCCGAAGCTCTCAAAAACAACTGGACACGTCCGTATCGTAATATCAATAAAGACGTGTTCAGATATTTTTGAGCGCTCCGGTCCGGACGCTACAATACATATTATTTTTGATAAGGGTGCTTAATCGTCATTCGTAAACGAAAGGCAGCTAACTGTCTTTGTCGCACTAATATAAAAGAGTGACAGAGAGGGAAAACTACGATACGCTACCAAGCGCTAGCGATTGGCAACTTGGCTAAGCATCCAGTACTGTTTACGACTGTAGTTATCCATTTTATTTGTCCATTCGTTATTAGGAAAACGCAAATTGCCTACAAAACAATGAGTTTCTTCTTCTATGGCTCTAATTTGTATCATACACTTTGCTAGAGTGTAAACATGAAGCTCGTGTATCACTTCAACCATACGTAGCCGAAAATATAGTCTAAAATTCAAAACATGAGGCTATTATCATTTTTCATTGATGTAAAAAATACTCGATATGTTTACCATGAGCTCGAGGCGTGAGTTTAGCTGTATATTTCTGTCCATCCCGCTTATTCTATACTCTGGTATTGGTGCGAGATGGGTAGAGAGTTACGCGCTTCATAATGTTAAACTTACGCTAGAAGCTCTTGATAAGCACATGGTAACTTGGTAGGTAAGCATGATATTTAGTTGTGTAAGATCATATTTCACGTTCGGCAACAACGTGGCTTCCCATCAAGCATACCAACAAAGGCCAGAAAAACGTATTAGGATGAAGACACATGGTATTACGTACTTGCTGTTCTTTTAACTGGTTGCATCTGTTCACTGTCCTAAGATTGTCTTTAACAATAATTCCCGTTTTTGTGTTATTTGCCTATATACCAATCATCAGCAAAATTTTTAAAAGATATGCTAATCAAAGAATTTGCATATTTGCATTATTCCATAATCACGCACTTTTAGAACACAGTCTTGGTTTCATTACGAAGTTCAAACATAATTTTTTAGGTAAAATTATTGATATTTATTAAAATTTACGTAAAAATATATCTGAGAACGTTTTTCACGATATGTGTCAAGAACGTCAAATGCAATGGAAAGTCAACCATATTTGTTTACATTTTTTTTTATTTCTACTGACGATTTGTATACGTTTATAGTCCGTAAGCTTATGAATTATGATGGTACCACGTCTAATCGTTTGTCGTCATTCAAGTGCGAAAGTGACGCATGGTACGATAAATTGATGAAACAGGACCATCATAAGCCACCAAATTGTCTTTAACCGACTTCATTTTATTTTAGAGTGTGAAATAAAGAGTACATATTGTTTCGTGATGGTAAGAACCAACTCAAAGAAAGAACTATTTACCTTGCCTTAGTGGTGACGGCAGTAAGAATACTAAGAATACATTTGTCACCACCCTAACACTTTCTGTGGGTGTCGACTCCTAAATCGAATAGGGGATTGAAGTGTCACTAACCATTATTTGATAGAAGATTGATGATAGGCAGCAGCGTCATAATTAGTGGGCACATTACTGTGATCGCCAATCCGCTTGCCCAGTGTGGCGATTATGGGCCTTTACCTCCTAATGCGTCTATACGCATAGTTAACCCTTAATTTGGCAAATTAAAAAAAATCGTGCGTTCCAGCCTTCTCGCCAATGTATAGAGCAGAAAATTCTGTCTTAAAAAAAAATGCAAAAAGTGGGTCGAAGACCATGTTGATTGTGACATACACTGCCAAATTAAGGGTTAACAGGAGAGGCTTACGTCCAGCAGTGGACTGAGATAGCTGATGATAGTTATGCAACACTTCAATCCTTTATAGGGCACGGGTCTCAAAAACGACCACCTTCACAATCTTTTTGGATTTTTTTCTTGTACTTACAGAATTTTTTGTACTATAGGATGGCGTTGAGGCTTGAAATCATGATTTTTGAGTCCTGCTCGTTAAAGGGTTAATATAACAATTACAGGACTATTATTTAAAGGCAATTGTGTGTGGCGTGCTTTCATGTTTTATTTGTTTGTAGTGTGATGAGAAGAACCAATCTCAAAGAAAGAACTATTTACCTTGCCCCAGTGGCCGGCTCTCGTTCCCCGCTAACTGCTAAACCGCAGTCGAACCGTCGTTTAGCGGTACGGTAATAACACGGGTTCCACGATAACAATAGGCTTTAGTTTAGATGTGGGTTCTGGGGCGGAAAGATTGCAGTGTTTTTTATATACCACGGCGGTGGCAATCAAGAAAACTGCCTGGAAAGCGGTCACTGGGGCTCTGTAGACGCCTGCAACTCCAGGGGTGACATGAGCGTTACCGACCCATTATACACTCCTTTTTTGAAGAACCCTATACTGTAGTCCTTCGGGAAAGCCTCGAGAGCTCTCCACAGAAGGACCGTCAGGAAATGTCATGTCAATGACATGACATTGATTGCGATTCAATTTGCCGTGTGGTGACGGCAGTAAGAATACATTTGTCACCACCGCAACTCCTCCTGCGGGTGTCGTAAGAGTCGACTAAGGGATTGAAGTGTCACTGACCACTATTTGATGAAAGATTGATGATGGGCAGCAGCGTCATCATAGTGGACACATTACTGCGATAGCCAATCCGCTTGCCCAGCATGGCGATTATGGGCATTTACCTCCTAATGCGTCTATACCTACGCATAGTTAATAGGAGAGGCCTACGTCCAGCAGTGGACTATCATAGGCTGATGATGATGTCAATGATTGTGTCTTGTCCATTAGCCATGAACTTGCAGCACTGTGTAGTAGGTATAATAAAAAGCTAAGACATATTTAATCCTAGAGTTATTATTTCAATATCATCACAGTTATTCCGCAAAAATTCTATAGGCTCGGTTATTCTTCTACAAATTAATAACAACAATATGGCAGCCAAACGGCCTTAGAGTAAAACTAAACTTTTTATCGCCGGTACCGTAATGACCAAATAACTTAGATCGTGAGAAGATAATGCTCTGTTCCAAAGGAATTCTAACGCCCCTTGGTTTTTGAACCGCATACTACAAAATAATTATAATATAGGGTTGTTGATGATGATGATTTTGAACTAAAAAAAAATATTAGAATAAGAGACAAACCTAAGCATCTAAATAGTTAAAGTACTTAGCACAATTTTGTACAGTTAAAACCAGCGAGCACTCAGGTGACCTTATGGTCATAACCTTGGCAATAACAGACAGAAAAAAGTTGATTCACCCATTTGTAGTTTCAAGGATTTTTTTTTATGAACCATTGTTTTGCGATGAACAACAACAATGCTTCCAATTGTTTATTAGTAGAAATGTCCAACTTTGTCGCTTACCATGAGGACAGAATTGGCTTGAATCTTTATACAAATTAAAAGTCTAAGCGCCCTAATGGAAGGAACGAAGAGGGACGTTTTTGGGTAATTCTTCGAGGACGCAATTTTTGTCTTATTCCTCTGTCATTTTTTATTTTTAACATTTGGCTATCAAAGCCGTATTGTTTTGAAAATAGATTTTTTTATAAGCATAATTATGGTTATGGCACACATTTTCATTTAAAAAAATATGAGATATTGCCTTTTATAACTTTTGAGTCCAGAGGAATAAGAAACTTTGAGGGAACTATTGCTGTCTTATTCGTCTGTCATATAAAAGCAAGCGATTCCTTTCATATAAAAAAAACACATTGTTACGAAAGTAAATTTATTTCTTGGCATATTCATGATATCGGCATATTTTTATTTAATTCGTGAATGAAATATTACGTTTTTAATTTTGGAGTCCAGAGCGCTCAGACATCAAGCATTAGGCCCGCGAAGAATGACCCTTTTACTAAGCATCTCATATTTACTTCTAGGCTGAAAAAAAATTAATGTTAGCCAAAGTTTATTTTCTATTTTTATATGTGAACAGAAATATCAAAGCTGCCTGGAAACTCTTTGACGTTTGATAATGGTCGTAAAGACCTGTCAAAACTATACATATAATATAGGGTAAATTGCTATAATCAGCTCGACGAACCTTGATGCCTATGACAGCTGTCAGTTCCATACATTATCTGTCAACAATGTCGCAATTTGACGAGTAATGTATTGAACTGACAGCTGTCATAGGGATCAAGGTTCCCCGGGCCGATTATAATAACTGGCCATTCTCCAGTAACTGGACACCTTATATAAAAATGAACTCTATGTGTTTATAATTAGAATTCATTTTAAAACGATTGTCATTTAAATGTCAATCACTCTCCCTCTTCCAAAATGAATTATAATTATAAGTATATTGAGTTCATTTTTATACAAGGTGTCCAATTACAGGAGAGTGGCCAGTTACTAGCAATTTACCCTAATATTCTGTACGATAGCTGAGCGACAACCCTAGCCGCAGGGTTGGACCTGCGTGTAATTCATGGCTCGTGACTCCGCCGTATTGTTTCATTATCATTAATGAGTTCGCCATCAAAAATCGATTAGCCATACACATTAACCCAAAACATATCCTGACAAACGGGACTCAATAGTCTATATATATTTTTTTAAACAGCCTCTGAAGAATCTGCTTGCGGTGTAACGTCATGCCCGAAACGTCAGGATAATATGAGTGTTAATCGTGAAAATGTAAATCAATGTAATCCTGACAAATAATATATAGATAAGTTTTTATTTAGTACTGAAGTCGCCGCTAATAGAAATAGTGAACGATGTTAACTGGAGTACGAATATTTCTTTGAAACTATTCAAAGAAGTATTTGTACTCCAGTTTATTATCTAAACGGGGGATAAATAATTAGGCAGAATTAATGAAATGACACATGTAGGTATACCTACAGTAGAGCCCCTACAGTATTGCATCACAATCATCATGATTTTCATTAAATAATCTAATAAATCTTAAAACTTTTAAGTATATAGAATTATACAACGTGTTTACACGAGCCACTGAAAACCTTGAACGGGGTAATTTGGTAGGTACAACTTTTACTATTGAGCTAACCCAGAAATCCCAAAAAAAAATTTTTGGCTCTTTCATGCAAAATGTCGTGATCGATAGGTCAAAATGTATGAAAAACACCATTTTTTTTAGATTTCTTGATTGGCTCCATAGTAAAGTTGATCAGCAGTGTTATTCACTAAGGAAACCGCCTTGCTGTCAGCGCTGTGTCAGCGCTGCGGCAGCGTCGAGCCTAAAAAAGGTATTCACTAATGTACTTTAAACGACACTAGCGCTCGGCGACGAATGCGGCGTAAGCTGGAACTACACTGCATCGAGAGTTTGACGTTTAATGTATTTATTAATTAATTCTCTAACGAAAAACAGCGACGAACTCGTCCACAACCTCGCTCACAGCCTCGATTCCTAATGTCAAATCAAACAGCTAGGATTTTAGACAAGGCTGTCTCGACGTCGAGCTCGTTGACGAACGCATCGTCGAATGTGTGAATAAGAGAATAGCATAGCATTATAGCCTACTAAATTACCCCGTTCAAGGTTTTCAGTGGGTCGTGTAACACCCTGTATAATTATCGTTATAGCAAATTAAATGTCACCAATAAACTACAGTTGAGCTCTCTTAACTTATTATGCAGATAATTTGCTGGCCAAAGATCAAATTGTACGGTGAGCGACATTGTTTAAACCTTGTCTGTTAGCAATACAGTAGAAAGTTGCGTACATATACACCGTGTTTTTATTGATTTCCGTTAAATTGGACAGGTTACTTGGGACATTAATAGAAGTTGCCTGGTATATCAGCTTTTGTTAATTTCGTAAAAAACATTTTTTTTTCGTTTTCATACATAATAATTGTAATGGCAAGTGTGAGAGAACCTTAAGAATAAGCTCTCAGGCGACTGACGGCTGCTGACGGCACATGTCAAAATAAGTAACATTAGGATGTAATAAAAGTTGCAATACACTTGTTCAGTCGTTAAACTTATTTTTTTAATAACTCAATAACAGTAAGAGTTGAGACACTAGTTTCTTAGAGAAATTGATTATTTTTGACCTAAATAAGCTTCCCTTAAATTTAACGGAAATCAATAAAAACACGGTGTATATTTGCTTACTGTACCTACAACGGTGAAATGAAGCCATAAATGCCATAATTTATGAACAGCGTGAAAGTGCTATAACTTCTGGAATTTGTTATTTTAATAAATTAATGTGTTTATGGATATAACTCTATGTAGACCATTTCTCGCGAACTGAGTAATTGGTAACTTAAATGGTCGAGATATGGAACATCTCGTTTCACAGTTATAGGGTTCCGTAGTAAGGAATCCTTATAGTTTCGCTACGTCTGACTGTCTGTCTTTCTATTTGTCTACAGCGTAGTTCAGTGACCTTTAGTGCTAGAAATTTTAAATTTAGTATAGATATACAAATACATATTAATTACGGCGAAGTAGTGGTAGAATTATATATTTAGCAAAAATCGTGTACTTCCGTGCCGTGTGGTGACGGTAAGAATACATACATTCAGTAAGAATACATTTGTCACCACCCCAACTCCTCCTGCGGGTGTCGTAAGAGTCGACTAAGGGATTGAAGTGTCATTGACCATTTTACAAGATTGATGATGGGCAACAGCGTCATCATAGTGGACACATTACTGCGATCGCCAATCCGCTTGCCCAGCGTGGCGATTATGGACATTTACCTCCTAATGCGTCTATACGCATAGTTAATAGGAGAGGCCTACGTCCAGCAATGGACTAACATAGGCTGGTGATGTGTACTTCCCCTCTCTAACCTAACTCTCACACATATCGACCAAGTCCCAAGCGACGATTTATATAATAGATAAATACCTACACATAGATACTTAAATACGTACTACTTTAATATGTAGGTACGACAACCACAACCAATGAGCAAATTTTTGTGATATCTAATAAATACACAAATAATGTCCTCGACGGGCTTGGAACCCGGAACTCCCAGCTTCATTTCATAAGCTTTACCTAGTTAGGTTACGGAGGCTGACAAACCGAACGCGTATTCGAAATTTCACTGTTAAGGTGCATTCAGACCAAACGAGCATTCGCTATTCTAACCCCTTACTCTACGAAATTCGATCGTCACACGAAACGTGATACGTTGTTTTCGTAGAGTGGGGGATAGAATAGCGAATGCTCGTTTGGTCTGAATGCACCTTAACACTTTTGAGCGTGATGGGTTTGCCAAACTACACTTTATTACAACTGTTTTATTCATTTAATAAAATTTACAGCGAACATAAAATTCTAAAAATAAGCCTTACGATATAATAAAACAAGTTCGATTAAGTTATAAAAACAAGCGGTCGTAAATTTATATTAATTGCATGCAAATTAAATACGTTATTTAAAACATGCAGTCTCAGGCTTTGAGCGCATCGGTTAGAACATGTCTAGATAAATTCTTTATTTTATCAATATGAATAACTTACTTATTTAATGATTAATATTAGATGTCATTTACTCAGGCGGGATTTGAACCCACGTCTCACGTTGCTGGAGTAGCCGAGTGGTTTAGGCATCAGCCGCGAAAGCTGAGGACGATGACGACTGCAATTTTGTAGCAATGGATAGTTAGTTCGGCATATTTTTGACTGTCACGGTTACGGTGGCTTCACAACTATATAAATACAAATATAATACAAATAGTATCGAAATTTGGCCATACTAATATGGCGCCTGAAACGCGAAGAAATGCTTATTATTGAATACGATATATACTTAAAACGCAAGAAAAAAACAATATTTACTGAAAAAAAGATCCCTTGTTACATAGTGGACTAATTAAGGGCCGTATGCCAATGGTGACGGCAGTATGAATACATTTGTCACTATCCCTACTCTTCCCGCGGGTATCGTAAAAGTCGACTAAGGGATTGAAGTGTCACTGACCATTCTTTGATAGAAGATTGTTGCTTCTCATCATCAATCTTCTATCAGCGTCATCATAGTGGACACATTACTGCGGTCGCTAATCCGCTTGCCCATCAGCGTTGCGATATTGGGCATTTACCTACTAATGTGTCTATACGTATAATATAAAGGTAATAGAAGAGGCCTACGTCCGGCGGTGGAATGAGATGTGGACTAATTAATATAAAAAATAATAGCGGAACTATTTTTAACGAAACTAGGCAAGGCACCAAAATACAATCAGTTACTTTTATGAAAATTCGTTTTCCGCTATGGACTGACTATTGACTATAAGAAACCGGCCAAGTCCGAGTCAGACTCGTGCACAAAGGTATAAAAAAATACTATTGACTTCTTATATATTTTCCTGCAAACTATACGTAAGGAAATGTTTTGTGTCATTTTGGCAAAATATAAGCTTTAGGAGATAAGGGAGGAAATGGTCATTTTCGTCTATTCTTTAAATGAATTCAATATTATTTAAAAAAACAGTTTAATACTTAGGGGCCTATTATTTTGTAATAATATAAATCACCACATAATTCTAACTAGATTGAATAACGGAATGTTTTATCTTGAAGAGCAAAAGTCAGGCCGCTATTCCGTTAGCGTTAGTCAAATGAGGCAAAATTGGTCGTGAATATTAATGTAAGCCATTATGAGCAATTTGCCAGTCAAAATAAATTAATTTTAAGTAGCTATTGAAAGTAAATGCATCAGTAAAATATTGATTCAATTGGAAACAAATTAGAAAATTACAACAATGCAGAGAAAGGATACTCTTTCAAGTTTTCAACAAACGATTTTCGTTATTCTAGTGAAATTGCGTTTTGTATTTTATTATTTAGATACATACACCGAATCTTACCCATAAAAAAACGGCCAAGAGCATGTCGGGCCATGCTCAGTATAGGGTTCCGTAGTTATTCGAAAACGGCTGGGCCGATTGTGTTCGAAATAGTTTTATTTTAAAGTATTCTATACTATTCATGTTTTTTTCTATATTTTTTGGACCCACGGATCAAAATTTAGAGGGAGGGGTACACAATTTTATTTTATTCTGGAGCGGTTATCTCCGAAAATATTAATTTCAGAAAAAAACTTTCTGTTACGACCCTTGCTCTTTAAGAGACCTATTCAATGATACCCCACACTATAGGATTACAGCAAATAAAAAAAAATCATCCCCACTTCACCAGTTGGGGAGTTACCCGTAAAAACCTTGTGTTCCTAGTTTTTATTCTACCACTTTGTTGGCATGATTAATATGTATAAGTGTACCGAATTGCAGCTTTCTAGTACTAACGGCCACTGAGCTATGCTACGGACAGACGGACAGACGGACATAGCGAAACTATAAGGGTTCCTTGTTTACTACGGAACCCTAAAAAGCGCAGTTCTAAATAATAAACTTGCAAAATAATGAAACAACTTATTATTGAAGACGTCGATTTGATGACCAGTACTCAGTAATGCAAATGTGCTTTAAATCATGCATAAGATTAGTTTTTCTTAGCAGAGTAGGTAGAGCCAATGTAGAGTAGGTGATAAATATAAATCACTGCAAACATAACATTCTCTATTTGCATACTAGACACATAACACGAAATAAGATTGATATCAAACGTCCTAATATAAATTATGACACGAAATTAATTCAAGTTTTTACTGTAGACCAAATTCTAAGAATTCCTTTGCGATAAATGCCGAAGTGATCTTGTCTTCTTTACTCTACTTACAGATATAAAAGAGTAAAGGAGACAGGACACAGGCAGTTGACATTACGGTGATTTGTGGCTAGTTGGCTACACAAGGCATGAGTGTAGTTTTTTATGGAAAAGAGTATGAGGATTGTCTCATCATCATCATCAGTCAATTTCAGGCAACTGGTGGAGTAGTGGTTATAGGGCTACCTTATTAGTTATTACCTATGCGTATAAACATGGTCGTGTGGTGACGGCAGTAAGAATACATTTGTCACTGAACATAGGCCTCACCTCTGGACCTCCACATGTACCGGTTAGATGCGACCTGCATCCAGCGTGTCCCGGCGACCTAGGTCGTCTGTCCATCTTGTGGGTGGACGTCCTACGCTGCGTTTGCCTAGCCGTGGTCTCCACTCGAGCACTTTTCGACCCCATCGACCATCTGCTCTGCGTGCAATGTGGCCTGCCCATTGCCACTTCAGCTTGCTAATTTATAGATAATGTATAGACACATTAGGAGGTAAATTGCTAAATTCCCATCATCGCCAATCGCAGGCGCGATCAAAATCATTATAATATAAATAAAAACTGGCCAAGTGCGAGTCGGACTCGCGCGCGAAGGGTTCCGTACCATTATCAATTTATTATTAAAAAAATATAGTTAAATCAACCTACCTCAAAAACTAAAAGAGATAATTTAATCAAACCAAAAATCGTTGGTAGAGTTTATTAATGTGCATAACATATATTTTTTTTAGAATTTTATATCGCGTCGTTTATAAAATAAAGGGGGGGGGACACATTTTTCAGACTTTGAGAGCTGATATCTCGAAAACGATTTGCTTAAATTTAAATAAGATTTATAAACCTTCATATCATTTTCAAAGACCTTTCTATTAATACCCCACACGCTTATATACAACTAAAAAAAATTTTCTATCCCTCAGTTACATGTATGGAGGGCCCCCACCCCAATGGTTTTTTTTACAATTTAGTATCATAATTCTGTAGCAGTTCATACAACACATATCCTTACCAAATTTCGTTACTGTAGCATTAATAGTTTCCGAGTAAATCAGCTGTGACAGACGGACAGACGGACAGACGGACAGACGGACATGACGAATCTATAAGGGTTCCGTTTTTGCCATTTTGGCTACGGAACCCTAAAAAGAAAAAAAAGATTACATCATTATAATATATCCTTTAAAAATCATCATATCTTTATAAAATTCCAGTCTTTATAGACTAATGTGTTCTTGCCGGTGATTGAAGTCACCAGCACTCACAAGGAATGCACTATCCCAACTAGCAAAACAGTCATATAACATCGAGCTTACTCAGCTAATAAGTCATATAAAAGTCATATAAACGCGAATTACACAGTACCTATCGTATAAAGCCAGCTTATACAGCAATATGTCGTATAAAAGTCATATAAACGCAAATTACACAGTACCTGTCGTATAAAGCCAACTTATACAGCAATAGCATAATAGTCGTATAAGATGTCATATACACGTTTATACGACTTTCTTATACGACTTAAGAGTCATATAAGAAGTTGCTGAAAAAGACACATCTATAAAACGCTTATATGACTTTTTTGCCGAGTAGCTAAAACTTATATGGCTGACTTATGACTTGTGAGAAAAAGTCGAGTAAACGTAACGCAGTTGCTATTATATGACTATTGTGAATGAAGTCATATAACAGCTAATTATATATCTTGTTTTATAAAAGTGTTTTATTCAGCATCTCGACATCTTATATGACTAAAGAGTCATATAAGATTAATGCTGAGTAACCTGCTTTTACATGACGCTTACTTGACTATTTATCGAATAATTACATCTTATATGACCTATGCTCGAGTAAATGGAAAAATAATAGCTATTATAGAACTTTTTGGTTTCAGCTGTTACTTTTATATGATTATCGTATCTACCTGTAGGTGTCATGGCGCTTAAACCACTAAACTTGCTATATAAGAACTAATACGAAGCAGTTATATGATATGTTAATCGTATACATGTCATATAGTAGTTTCCTTCGTAATAATTAAAAATATTTATTTAATTTATATTGTAATAACTAATAATTAAAGTGGCGCGTTCATTATTTACTACTAAATATAGTATACTTTATCAGTAAAGTGGTATTCGCAATACATTTTCACCATTAGGTAGAATCTATAATGCCAATTATAACATGGTCATATATTACTTAGATAGCTCTGTCAAAACATACTCAACGGCATTAAGTGATTTAATTTTGTTTACACCAGCTAGCACTAACAAAATTATATGCACGAGCAAGTTGTCAATCCGTCTTCTGTTTAGTTTCGCTAGACACTTTTATTCCACAAATTTGGCATATAAGTAGCAATTATATGATCAATAAATAACTAACTCAACGGTTATATGGCTCTTACATGATTAAAAGTCATCTAAAAGCTATATAAGTCGCTATTATACAGCTAGTTAGCTATAAAGTGGTCACGGCGATGTTTATTATATGACTAATAAGTGGTGGCAGTTACAGTTAAATGGCTTTTATATGGCTAAAAAGCTGAGTAATATGGGCCCAAATCGCGTTATATAAACGTAATTATTACGTTTTTATGACCAATTTCATAAGCTAAAAGCCTGAATATGTTACGTTTCCGCGACGATTATATGACGAAATTTTGCTAGTTGGGATGGGTATATGTATGTATGAATGAGGAAACACTCATACTAATTAGAATGGTATAAGCTATCGGTACTCTTCCTTGACACAGTACAAGTATTTTTAAGATTTGGCAAAGCACGTACAAATCCTTGCAGTAGGCGTCTTATGCTAATTACCGTCAGGTCGCACCTATGCTTGTTTGTCACTACCATTACAAAATTAAATTTGAAAACTAGCAAAAAGTAGGAAAATACAATGTTTCCGCGATTTTTTCATTGTCACATTTCAGTCTACGACTGGCTTCATACAAAACAATGTTTTCGTCAGTTTTTTTTCTCTTATTTTATTTTATTTTGTTGTTGCCGGTAGGACCTCGTGCAGGGTCCGCCCGGATAGCTACCACCTTCTTACCCGTTAACCTGCCGCTAAATAGTTAGTACTGTGTTCCGGTCTGGAGGTAAGATAGCCGGTGTAATTACTGGTATAGAGGCAATCCATCTAAGTCCTCAGGGTAAGCATAGGCGATTTTTTTGGTCATTATGTCCATGGGCGTCAGTTCCCGCTTTCCATCAGGTGGGCTGAGAGCTCAGTTATAAAAAAAATATTTTAAAAAGTAGCTTGACATTACAACAACAAACATGTGTTGACCCATTACATAAACCGACAAAGCTGAACCAACGTCCATATTTAGATCCACAGACAGCCATAAATTGTGTACCTGGTCAAAACTGCGTGGGTACCATGACTTTATGGTTATCATGGCTTAGTGCGTAAAACGGACGCGGCAGGGTGCCAGCCGAGTTTGAGAAGCGAACTGTTCTACGCTACTCACTTCTAAATTATGAATAACTTAATGTTAAGATAATGGGTTACTTTTGTAGCATGGGGCCTTATTCGCATTCGGCTACGGAGCAATATATATCGTCTTACTATTACCAATTAACATTAAATTATATCCCAAGGACAGAAACAAATGTCGTTTGAAAATTGATTCATAATTACTCCATATGTTATAATTTACATTAAACAACAAAGTTAGGAATTGACGCCCTGAACTTGGATTAGCAGAGCTTATCCTAGCAAAGTATAAATTGCAAAGCTTTAAAAAATACCTAACTTGAAAATTATGGATGACGCCATAGACACTTCAACTTAATTAGGAACGATTTCATACATTTTGTTCTTAATTAGGTTGAAGTGTTTATGGGGTCATCCATAGTTTTCAAGATACTTTGCAATACGTTCCAGTACACCTTATTTAATCATAGATAAGTTCTGATATTAATAATCAAAAACGGTCAACTATTTCTTATTTTACTATCAAATTTTCAAAGCCCTGTTTCAGGCAGTTGTATGAGAAAAAAATCTTGTTCCTAATTATCTGGCCACGACTGTATAGTATATGTCTTCGGCCGGCAACCCCTTTCGTCCCGGCCTCTATAGTAATTGTACTAATATTACTATAGTACCTATTACCTTTCGTATGCCGCTGTCAAAAAAATGTATTTAATTAATGACCTTGAAATGTATAAATTGAAGTCTATCGGATACGGGACAAGGCATACGAAGGGTTAATTCAAATTATGAATTGATGTGAGTTCAATACCTATTGTACGGATCCTTATCAAACACAGGCGAAGAGTTAAAAGGTTAAGGACTTGGCCATTTTTACAACACCATTTTCAGATTGTCTATTCAGAGGACCGGTGAAGTAGAAAGCCATTGTTCGGTGACCGCAAGCAATGGAAAGCTAACAATTGCCAAGATTTGTGGCACAAATGCCACAATGGTCAATTATTCAGGCGTTACCGCGATTTGGCTGCCGATTAGCGACTATTGTCGACTGATGGGTTTATGCGGTTAAGTACGATAATGGCCGAAAGTATTTCACGCCTAATATTTTCCTTTGTAGGTATCTAAGTAAATAAAGTAATATTATGTAGCGACGAATAAAGTGAATTATAAAAGGGTTTAACAAAATAGTGGCGATCCGTTTAAGGTTCCATTCAGTAAAATATTATTTCCGATTAGGAAAAAAAAAATTTTTTTTCGAAAAAAAATTTATATAGGTGTAGGATCGGAACGTAAGAAGATGAGTGGAACGGAGCGTATGTGTGAGAGAAGGAGGGTAGACGGTGCGAGAGGGATGGGGCACGATTTGAATGGAGAACGAACGAACGTGGTGTAAAAAAGATGTAAAGTGTGAAATTTCACTCTATTCAATGCAACAGAGTGAATAAACTGTTTTCTGTCTGTTATTGCCATGGTTACGATCACCTCAGTCGCGCTGGTTTTATGCAAAATGACTATTTAAATTATAAAAACATGCATGCAGTCGATATTTGTAGGTGGTCCATTAAGGAAAGGGCTCATTAACACCAGAAAAATGACTCTTATAAAAAGGATCTTTTAGATCATGCATGCAATATAATGCGAATTTTACAAACTACTCTACGCTCACAAAATTAACATACAAGTCATAAGCATGTCAAATTTTAGACAGTGAAAATAAAGCTGCCAGAATACTGCCCCCACGCATGTGAACACGTGCTGACGCTGCCCACATAACAACGGAGCCGGACCATATATACTACAGGAATTTCGATTTCTAAACGTTATTTTATTATAGCCTTTTTTCGGTGATCAAAGTGAAACGAACCTACGAACGAACAACGAATACATTGAAGAAAATATTTTTTTATTGGATTTACCCTCATTTGATATAATCGATTAAGAATCGAATCCTAATGCGTTTATACGCATAGTTTATAGTTTATAGGAGAGGCCTACGTCCAGCAGTGGACTATCATAGGCTGATGATGATGATGATGATATAATCGATTGCAATTTATCTATCTTTGAAAAAACTATGTGTGGATTAATAACAGTCTGTCTGGATTTACATATGCAGTGTTATCAGCAGACATCTATATTATACAAGATTTTTCGATTATTGAATTGATTGAACTATGGGACTCAACTTTTTTCTGTTTGTTATTGCCATGGTTATAATCAATTAAACAATTACGATAATAATAAAATAACCAATGACATTAAATAATAAATGGACGCACAGAGCCAAACAAAAAAACCAAGAAAAGTGGCACTAAAAGTCATTTCTATCATATTTCAGTTGAAGCTAATAACGCTCACTTACAATAAACTATAATAAAAAAACTCAAAGAATAAAAAACTTTGTGAAATGAGCAATAAGTGTCAAATTTGCGAACAACACCGCAAAATAGTAGAAACTTTTTATGTTTAAGGAATAATGATGCTATACCGTAAGGTGACCAAATGTCAACTGTCAGAACTGAATAGCGGAGCAAAAGGACCGCAATATTTACTTCTGTAGCCCATTTTTTGGGGCCATTTTTTTAGCTGTTTGGGGATCCACTTATATATTCTAAATCAATGAAAATAACCAATTGAATTATTGTTTCAGGTCGGTATATCGGCGTTGCCTCTGCACTTCAATCAATTTATCCAAAAATACAAAGTAAGTACTTATGTACCTACTCATGCTAAATTCAAATTCAAATAATTTATTTCAGAACTTTTGATTCCATATAAGTGTTAGATACATAGGTAGTTACAAAACTTATCGCTATGATTAGTAGATGGTAAATTAAAAAGTAGGTTACCTAAATGCGCCTGGGCACCGGCACTACAGGCGTGTGGAGTTGTACGTAGCGTTGCAATAGTGGCGAATCCCAGCACTGGGCTAGCGTGTTCAGGATGCTATTCGATCTGTGCAGACAACGATTGAGAAGGAACACACATCGTTTCCTCATGATGGTAACAAAAAAGTCAGTGTGCGCCTCTGCGAACATGGTTGACGCACTACAATATCGGGGCAGCCCGAATAACATCCTGAACGCGTCATTATATTGTACAAGCAACGCACTGTGCGCCAAAAGGTTTGACAAAAGGCCTTAAATAAAGTCAATTTGACCCACCCCACCACAACGTGCAAATCTGCGGGCCAACATATTACATTATTTGGCATTATATTATCTAATAGATGATCAGCAATGGTCGGCAAGGGGATTTGACTTTTGTATGTTATATGAAAACAGCTTTGTATAAATAGGTACCCTAGGATAGAATCTCCAGCTTCACAAACGAACCAATTATTTAGGCTCCATAGACCGTTAGGATAAAAATTCAAACACGACTCTATACTCTTTGCATTATATAATTATAAATAAACGTAGAATAACAATCAAAGATTACAAATAATTTGCATTGTTGTGCACTTATATTAATTAAACTATTTGCAACACACTTGGCAACACCAATTGGCAACTGATATAATTATCACGACGTCATCTCTCTCTAACTCGCTCTTTATTTAAAATATAGCGTTACCTAATGATATAGCAATCATCTTCTTAATAAATAGCGTTACCTACATAATATTGCATAAAAATCACATAAATTAGAAAGAGTCTATGAAGCTCTCTCTTTCCAAAAACCGATGTTGGGTAAATCCACAAGACTGTAACCAATTCTTTTGTATGTTCTCAAATTGATTAAGTCATTTAAGGGTCCACATATTTACCTACAGAGCTAGGCTAGACGTACGGAAACTCAACTTTGATTAATTAATTTTAAAACATACGAAAGAATTGGTAACTCTCGTTACAGTCTTGTTGATTTACCCTGTTGTATCTTTATAACCGGGTATAGGTAAAAAACTTAAGTAAGTCACCTGTTGTATGTAGTAGTAATCTATACAAATAGACAATACATGTTTACAATGCGAACACAAACAAAACAAATGCCTATATGGATAGATTACAATCACTTACAACAGGAGCTTTTCTTAACCTTTTCACCTATACTGTGGTTGTACGATTATTGGCTAAGTGGTGGCGGTGATCTGCGGATCGATCCAGGGCAGCTGTCCGCGCACGTCGACGAAGCGCGCAGGCGCGCCGCAGCCCGGCCCGCGCACGCCGAAACCCAACTGCGCATACACATCTCATTGTAAAACTAGCTGTAGCCGTTGCGACACGGACACGTGAATTGCGACGAGGCAAGCGTTTTTCCTAATTATTGTGTGTGATCCAACTAAATGTGCGTTGAAACCAAAAGAGCATTCGCTATTCTAACCCCCCACTCTACGAAATTCGATCGTTACACAAAACGTGATTGGTTGATTTCGTAGAACGGGGGATAGAACAGCGAATGCTCTTTTGGTTTGAATTGAACGCACCTTAACTAGCGTGCGTTGAGCATGCCCAACAAATTAACATATAAAACGCATACGGCGCTGCAATTGGCGCGTGTCCGTGGCCCAGCCGTACCATAGACTTTTTATCAATGTTTTCTATCCATCCCGCTCGTACTCGCGTATTGGTGCGAGCGAGCTGGATAGAAAATAAACCCGCGTCAATAACGCGGCGGCAGCTCATAGTACTCGGGCCATTTTCGCGGTAAAAACTATCCTGTGTCCTTTCAAGAAAGGACCCAAGGGTGTCTTTAACAACAACAACTTTCTCTATAGCAAATTTCAACACAACAAACGGTCAGCGGTTTTAACGTGAAGATGTTATTTTCGAACTTATATTATAGATATGCATAACAATAAATAAATCTATCACGCACGGGATCGACAACGATAAGGCCTAATTTGGGTATTTCCATTTACGGACATACCTAATTTTTTTTATATTGTGAAATTCCTCGTTACCCCTCGGTATCCATTCAGAATCACGAGCTACTTCCATCTATACTGAGGATTTTGGTTACACGTTTTTTATACAAAGTCCCTATCGTATCAAAACAGATGCACAATATGTAGTATGAACTATGAAATTTTAGGGGCACTTTCTCGCGTATCAGGATCGAAAAAGCTTGTGATTATGAGTGGAAAAAACCCAAAATTTAAAATGTAAGTTGGGCGTGTAACCGTAAATAGAAATGCCGATTTAGGTAAAGCCTACACACAAAAGATCCCAATGGATCGAAGTGTATCCAAAGGGCCATACCAAGATAAGATAGGTAAAACCTTTGCTTGAAGAGGCAAAAGGCGCAACACTGTCATCTCTGGTTGTTAAGATTTACCAGGGTCCAGTAGCTGTCAGGTTCTCTCGTGACCAGAGCTGCCCCACCGTCCCAGATACAGGCAGGCTGCTGCTGCACTGTCGTCGCACAGATAGGCTTCGAGGGCATCATCATTTTGAAGTCCAGCTGGAAAGGAGCATTGAGGCATAATATCATACATACATACATCATCACTCATCAGCCTATGATAGTCCACTACTTGACGTAGGCCTCTCCTATTAACTATGCGTATTAGGACTGTTCACCGCTGCACTGGAAGATGTTTTTTTTTAAGGTTATGGAGTGGGAAAGACGCGGCATCAATATAAACGGCGAGTACATCACGCACCTTCGATTTGCCGATGACATAGTCGTTATGGCTGAGACCGTTGAAGACCTCAGAGCAATGCTCGATGACCTCAATAGAGCCGCCGGACTAGTTGGTATGAAGATGAATTTGAACAAGACGAAAGTCATGTTCAATGCTCAAGTAGTACCATCTCCCGTTACAGTCGGAGGCTCTACTCTCGAAGTTGTTGACGAGTATATCTACCTGAGACAAATTGTTCAGTTAGGTAGGTCCAACTTTGAGAAAGAGGTAAATCGTCGAATCCGACTAGGCTGGGCAGCGTTCGGGAAGTTGCAAAAAATCTTCTCATCGAATTTACCGCAGTGTCTTAAGTCAAAAGTCTTTGACCAGTGTGTGTTGCCAGTGATGACTTACGGTACGGAGACGTGGGCGCTCACTATGGGCCTGATCAAAAAGCTCAAAGTCACTGAAAGGGCAATGGAGAGAGCGATGCTCGGAGTTTCCTTGCGTGATCGAATAAAAAACGAGGAGATCCGCAAGAGGACCAAAGTAACCGACATTGCTCGCAGAATTGCCAGACTCAAGTGGCAGTGGGCTGGGCACATCGCCAGAAGATCAGATGGCGGATGGGGCCCGAAACTGCTGGACTGGCGACCACGTACCGGAAGACGCAGTGTGGGCAGACCTCCCACAAGATGGTCCGACGACCTGGTCAAGGTCACGGGAACCCGCTGGAGGCAAGCAGCGCAGAACCGGTCATATTGGCGATCATTGGGGGAGGCCTATGTCCAGCAGTGGACGTCTTTTGGCTGAAATGATGATGATGATGATGATGATTAGGAGGTAAATGCCCATAATCCCCACGCTGGGCAAGCGGATTAGCGATCGCAGTAATGACTATGTCCCCTATGATGACGCTGTTGCCGATCATCAATCTTACATCAAATAATGGTCAGGGACACTTCAATTCCTTAGTCGACTCTTACAACACCCGCAGGAGGAGTTGGGTTGGTGACAAATGTATTTTTACTGCCATCACCACACGGCCAATTATCATAAAATATCAACCGAAATACGTCCACTGCTGAACATAGGCCTCCCCCAACTGGGGGTTTTGACATAAGTAATCGCCATGCTTGGCATGCGGGTTGACGATATCAGTGACTGCACCACATTTTAGAGATGCTGCTGCCCATCTACCGGTGTTCTTGGTCGTAGTTTTAGGACATACTCGGGTCAAGTGTATGATCACTATGATCAGTGACACTTTAGTCCCTTAGTCGACTCCTACGACACCCACGGGAAGAGTTTGGGTGGTGACAGATGTATATTTACTGCCATCACCACGTGGCGAGGCATTATATTATTTATAAAGCTAATTAATCTGGAATCTATCATCGCTAAGGCCTTTTCGATATGGGATTAGCTAATTTAGATATGTAATTATTCCTTGCGTCAGAAAACAAAAAATGTAACTATCAATAGCGTTATGTTGTCTTTGACACATATCGTAAATCACATTCTTAGTTTTTACGTTCTTTTAAATTTTTTAGTTTTCTACTGGTACACGGATCACTATTATTTGGATAAATTATGGTTAAAAAATGAAATAACAAGCCGATTGAATCGATCTTACCTCAGCCTTCTCATAGAACGTGTCGCAATCCTTATTGTCAATGGGTATCATCGGCAAAATCTCCTTTAATATCTGACCATCATCTGTCACAACAGAAAATGACAATTAAATAGGATTAATACTGGGCAATCTGGACATGGTCTATGATTCACATTTTGTAACCATCAGATTATATCTCAAAAATATCTAAATGTAGGCTTTAACGCCATGACAAAAGTAGTTATTATTATTATTATTTCTGATGGCAACTGTACCAGTAGCCGTACAAGAGGGGTATGTTTTAGCGTTTACTCGATACATACAATCACCACCAGAAAGCTTACAAATATTATTATCTGAGCACGCCTCAATTGTTTTGTCGTTAGAGTGCATGTACAGATATTTTTGACCACCGTAGCCGATATATCTGATGGCGACTGTATACCATTATTGGAGCGAGTCCATCACTCATCATCATCACTTGGTAACTTGTCGTTGAAGCAGAAATCAAGAACTCGATGCAATAATCAATCAAGAAAAATCGTTCAAATTTGGAACTCACCTGTGGCGGTCAGTTTCGCGAGATACAACTTGGGGTTGGGGTGGGGAGGGTGGTTCTTGGCCGGTAAACAGATCGGCAGAACTGGTGCTGGAATATCGGAAAATGGTTTATTTTACCCTCTGTCAAACATGGTAAAGCAATATTTACTATTATTATTATTATTAAGATATGTAGTTATAAACAAGCAAAGAATGTTGACCTTTTAATTAATTCGAAGAAAGACCAGTACTTAGGTCAATATGAACACCGAACCGAAGCGCAAACCCGCGAATACCGCGAACACCGAAGTTCGCAAATATCGGGGATCTGTTTTTATCACTCCAACGACGGCGTCATTAGAGTGATAGAGAAAAATCCCCGAAGTTTCCGAACACAGTAAAATAAAATAAATTGTGTTCGCGGTAGCAGGCCAGATCATACCTGGATGTCCAATCTGGTTGGATTCCACAATCATCAGCTCAACCAGAGCAGTGGTGGCATAGGTCTTTCGGTCCTCGTATTCGGGGTGCATGATGAAGTCCTCCACCCCAATGGAATACTTCAGTTCCGCGCTGTGCCACACTATGAAATGAGTTGTGTTGCTGCCGGAAAACGTTAGTTATATAGTTGCTACGGTATTCGACTCTGGTTTTATTATAGGTAATCAGCTACGAACAAATAAAACATACTACGCTAAACGCTAACATACTAAATTGCCTTTCAAAAAGGGTCAGGACCAGGAGGAAACATTTTCTTCGCAAGTTTTTAACCATTTTATCTGATTTTTACTTTTTTAACAAAACTTTACTTTTGACTTTTGAGGGAATAGTTACCTTACTTACACCAAAATTTACTAGACTGGATTCCAATTCAATTAAGCTTTACGATTTACGGACACTTCATGGAAACGAGTCATAAACGACAGTATTTTCAATACTTTTGAGAAAATAAATTAGTACGGTACTACTGAGTTACGCTATAATAAATAACAATACCATGTTCGCGTTTTATAAAGTTACATTTTACAATTTCGCTGTTTGCCTCTCTAACGCACGCACATATTGGCTAGAAAGAGAGGCAAACAGCAAAATTGTAAATTGTAACTTTATAAAACGCGACCCATATCTAAAGAGGCTTTAACTCGCCAAACTTCACTCCAGGCAACCATTCAAATGACCGAAGATCGAACGGCCTGGAGAGCAGTAACAGGAAGAATACCCCATAGCAGTCACGTCCCTCAGACATGGGGCCACGACTTAGAAGAAGAGGCTTTAAAATTTACAGTATTCCCTTGAAAACTACGGCTTACTACAGGGTAAACGATATGAAGATTTACCAAGTAGATTTTTTTAAGTCTGGTGTCAAAGTAATAGCGGCTTATTATCGGAAATATGTTTTGGACACCTTAGGCACGCAAACATTTGGGTTGTAGACCGCAAACATGAGACCGAAACTGAGCTTCGGCTTATGAAGCTCGTAAGAACTAAAAATGTCTAAAAACCGAATTTCACGTGTCATTTCTCCAGTGCAGTGAGTTTTGGACTTCTTATCTGGTCTACTTTGAAGAGAAAGGTGAGAGCAATTAGATATGCTAGTATTAATGCAATGAAAAAAGCGATCGTATTTCACTGGCACATACCACATCCCTGTGGTGACAAACGTGCTGCGATCAAATATTTTTTTACCATTTGAAGACCATAGTCAAGGCAAAAGGTAGTACGAGTATATTGACTAAAATTAAATTTAATCACAAAATGTAATATTTTTCCTCTCGTTTTTTGTAACACGGTAACACTTCATATCGTTCACACTGTATAGCGACACGTAAGCGACAAAAAGTAGACGTTTTCATGGAATACTCGTTTAGCGGCACGGTTTAATCCCATAACGGACTGCATGAAATTAACCTACCAAAACATGTCGCGCGTGACTATAAATAAATTGAATTATACCATGAAATTGGCAACTTACGAGATCGTTTTCCGGTTGATCATGGCCATGTCTTCTGCCGGCGCGAGCGCATACGACGCGTGGATACGTACTGCACCTGTCACGCTGAAGGACCGCCTCTTACCGTAGAGGTCTGGAATTTGGTTTACCCTTGAATCGCCGACGAACATTTATTGAATATTGTTTCAAAGACAACGATTCAATTTGTAAGTCCTCAGCCCCCTTTACTATAGTCCAACCCAGCCGAAAAATCTATAAATGTACGACATATAAAAATGCCTGTGTTGGGTGGCGCCGCTCTTCCTTCAGGTTAACAGTAGGTACTTATGCTGTGCTTAAACTTAGTGTACAAGATTACAATAAACTATTTATTCTACTAAGGTAATTTGAATAGTAGTCGATGAATACAGATTTAAATTTAAAATATTTACTTATGTGATTAACTAAATTAAATTAAACTAAATTCTCTCATTGTGTGTATGTGTGTGCGTGTGTGTGTGTGTGTGTGTGTGTGTGTGTGTGTGTGTGTGTGGATGTGTGTATACATTTTTAGAAAGGAATATTATTGTAACAAACTCTCTGTCTCATCATAGGTTATAGTCTTCAGCCAATTTGTAACTTCTCTCTTGCAGTCAAAATAATGTTTCGGGTATATGTCAAGTTTTTTATTTACTTTGTTAAACACAAGGGAAGACTTTATGCGAAATTGTCTTCGAGCAAATGAAGTCTTTGTTTTTATATTATCCACTGCAACTGTTTTGTTTCTTTTGTTTTTATAATTAGGGCAATAGGGTAATATTTTATGTTTTTTTAATGTGGCATGTAAAATGTACAATTTTCGGACTGTTAGCAAGTCACTAGTTCGATAGAGTTGGTCAGTAGGAAATCTATTTTTTTTATAATACTTACATAGTTTTAATTAGTGCACGCTGGGCGCGTTCAAGGTCAATAAAACGACTCTTTGCCGCTCCGCCCCAGACTGCGATACAGTATATGAGGACCGATTGGACCAGGGATATGTATATTTCGTTTAGTACATTACGTGATTTTGACTTATTGTTTTTCCCTGGTACAATGTGCCTTAACGTTCTGAAAATCCAAGTAAGTTTCCTGACTCTACCTATGACTTGATCAAGCTGAGAATACCAATTGAGGTGTTCATCAAGCATGACTCCCAGATATTTAGTTTGAGTTACCTTTTCTATTGCTGGACAGTCACAGGTAAACGAATTTGAAGAAGGGCATGAATGAATCTTGATTGACATATAATTTTTGGGTTGTGTATGTTTCGATATGGTAAAGCAAATGTAATTTGTTTTTTTCGTGTTTAGTGTTAGTAGGTTCCTTTTTAGCCAACAGTCTATAAGCATCAAACCATTTTCAACATGGTTTTTAACCATGTTCCAGGAACTTCCGGTGAATACGATTGCAGTGTCATCAGCATATGAGAACAGCTTTGCATTAGGAATAGTAATATTGCGCAAATGTATTGTAGTAATATGTCGAATAAATGAATTTCAATGTTTAGTAGTTGAGATAATTAACATAATTTGAAACAAATCACTAACCAAGTGATATTCGTTGTATAGTTTTTCAGAGCAGTAAAAGTTTTTTAATTGAATAGTATGTGTAACAAAAAAATGACAAACGAAATTCCTAGTACTGATGTTTCGATGAATCGTTGTTGATGAAATGAAATTCGGTTAAACGTTTGTCGGTAAAATGAATGGACACCCTGGAATTTAAGCCTCATTGTGAATAGAATAGAAAAGAATTTATTTGGTGTAAAAGGTAAACTCGGAGTGGAGTTCCCTGCCGGCGTCTATATTTCCGAGATCATAACCCGTCAATCTTCAAGTCAAGAGTGAGGCACCTTCTGGGCGAACTCACTTCATCGTAGGCCGCGTCTATGCCGTTGGCTAGTTTATGGCCATGAGTAAGCCCATTTCAAATAAAATAAAAACTTAAATACATCTTAACCTAAAAACAACACCAAAATGGACGCCACTCAGCATATCATTATCAGCCTATATTAGTCGACTGCTGGTTAACGGCCTCTCCTTAGCGTATGCACATCGACGCAATAACTGCCCTGCCCATAATCACCACGCTGGGCAAGCGGGTTGGCGATGGCAGTAGTGTGTCCACTATAATGATGCTGCTGTTCATCATCAATCTTCGATCAATAAAAAGTCAGTGACACTTCAATTCCTTAGCCGACTCTTACGACACGCACGGAAAGAGTTGGGGTGGTGACAAATGACAAATAGCGCGGCGGAAAAGGTGCTTTTTAGGAAATATCTCTACGCTTAAATACGAAAAAAAGTCATGCAGGGTGGTGACTATGGGCAATCATCTCCTAATACATGCATACATACAGGCAATAGATCTTTGTCAGAGGAATTATACAGGGTGCTCGCGAGGAAACCGAAAGATTTTAATGCTGGATTCCTGACCATATTTAGAGGTCTTAATGTTCTATAAAATTTCCTGGATTGGGTTTGGTTGTTGTTATGATAAAAAGTACTGGAAATGTTAAAAAGTATTCCCTAAGTAAGCCTTAAGCCTTAATTGAGCTTACCGTGGGACTAGGTTGATTTGTGTAAGATGTCCCAAGATATATATATTTATTTATTCAAAAAGACTAAAAAAAAGAAAATTTTTTTTGTGGATTTGATCATTAGGTCTCATAATATCTTTTGTTTATTTTGATGTCTAGAATGCATACTTAAAATCTTTCGGGATGCTCGCGAGCACCCTGTATAGGCTGATGAAAACTTCAAAATACGTACAGAAGTCGTGCTGGATAACTCCGAGCCAGGGAAACCGGCCTATCTGGTCAATAGGCAAGACCCCTTCTTGCACGGGAGCTCGGTCAATGGAACACCGCACTGCGCTCCATTTGACCCCGGTGCATGCTGCAACTGCGACAAACTCAGAAAATTTAAACAGAAGTGTCGAAAAGATAAGGAATTCAAAACGTCAAACACATTCAATAGTTCATTACCTATTAAATAACAAGTTGGAAGGGATCACAAGCAGTACAATAAAGGACATAACTGTGACTCTACTGAAAAGGACCCTTACCCTTATACCCTTTTTATGTACGGCCACAGAATACTCATTTTCTGATTTACTTAAGGTGAAAAAGTATATACAAATATACTCGTATGTCCTTCTGTATCTACTGATTGTGTAATTAGACTAATAAGGACTGAACAAATATTAACTGTTGTGTATACACGGTGTTTTTATTGATTTCCGTTAAATTAAAGGGAAGCTTATTTAGGTCAAAAATAATCAATTTCTCTAAGAAACTAGTATCTTAACTCTTACTGTTATTGAGTTACTAAAAAAATAAGTTTAATGACTGAACAAGTGTACTGCCATCCTTTATTACATCCTAATGTTACTTATTTTGACATGTCATCTTATTCTTAAGGTTTTTACGAAATTAACAAAATTCGATATACCAGGCAACTTCTATTAATATCCCATGTAACCTGTCCAATTTATCAGAAATACAAAAAAACACCCTGTATTAATTATTATTGTTACACCATGTTATATAATTTTATATCATATACCACTCACTAAAGACTACACGACACTGTTAACTACATCGTAACCATAATGATAAAAAAAAATATTATATAATATAGACTTACGCAAAATCGAGAAAACAATTATGAATAATATTGTCTCGTCCGTTGTCTTCATAACGATCCTTTGCACTATTTTCTTTCTAATCTGATCGCAATTATTACATTATCTGCTGCATTCGTACTAAAATATGAAAACTAAAAATGACAAATAAATTATGTGAAAAACGAACTTGCTTGCTTTTACAACATCTTGTTCAATACTGAAGGAAAATTTGAACCGGTATCTATCGATACTTAGTTTATAAAACAAATGCAATGTTTACGTCTCTAAATCACAAAGTTCATATGTGACTTCCTTCAAACATTATTATTGTTCGACTAGAGAGTCATTACTGTAGGGTTAGCAAGTTAGCACTTGATTGGTGGGACATTATGTCGCTAGATAGACGTGCCGTCTTTTACTAAATAATAATAATATAAAGCCACTGCGCAGAAAGCGGTGTACACCTCTCTGCACTCCTGAGCCGCCTACACCGGTGTTGCCCCTGGCTGTCTCTCGTGACGGCATTTACGGGGGCCCATCTAGTCGACGGCGAGTCACCGCCTGCTTCGATAGCAAAGAGAAACATTGTTATGGCAGGTGTCCGGATCTCTTTTCTTTTCCATCTCTTATCCATCCAATTTTCATCACCATAACCCATTAGTATTTTCCATGTAATCTCCAATAGCCTCTGTATGCCTGCTGAGACCAGTTCACGGATATCAATTTTTGTGCCCGTGAATGGGTTACAGCAGGTGTAAAACACAGCAAATTTCTCCAAAATTTCTCTACGTGTTGGATCTGTATCCCCGCGGAAGCTTATCAAAAGACCGGGATTTATAGTCCCGTGATGAAAGAGAGATATCTACAAAGAATAATATTAGTAAAATAGGAGGATTTATCTCGCGGCGCACCAATCGTGTATTCCAGTTCGCTACAACCAAATCTCATAATTCCATATTCCTAAAACGTCGCAAACTCAAAACAGATAAAACCTAGGTACTTCACAAAATAAAATAGGTAGCCGTATTTTCAAAGTGTGTAAAAGTCAAATTAACAGCCAAAACTTTGTCAACATTACTAAAATTCAGTATGCCGGAAAACTGTATTAAATTTTGTTTTTCATAACTAGTTAGCATTCAGTAAGTAAATTAATACTAAAGCTGTTAATAAAACATACTTATACCACTAATTGGAGTTCGAGGCCAAAGAAACTACGAAAATATTGCCACAACAATGAAACGTTCTTACAATAGTAAATCCTTATTTTCTAAAAACAGACGTTGAGATATCTTATTTATTGGTAATTTTAATTCTTTAATTTATAGAAACAATATTATTTACTTATTTTCACATAAATATAAGATATTTTAATAAAAACTTAATTATCCGCAATTATTAGTAACATAGTTGGTATTGCGCTTGTATCACCTCAGGTGTTAATAACATTTGGTACAGAAATTTAACTACATATACACATAAATTAAAACCCTATTTCTGCATACGTTTAGAAAATTGCAGAATAAATACTTTGTAGCGTGCTTTATGTTCACATTTCGTATTCGTAAAATTCCTTTGACCTACAATTTTTTTGGCAGTGCTATAGTTTTCCATCTAAATTATCATACAGATCAAACGTTTTGTTTTCTGCCGTAGGTTGTTAACAAGGCAACCCACTTGGTCCAGCCATGTTAAAATACAAAAAAAATGCTTTCATTTTACTTTTCCAAATTTCTTTCCCATAATTTTAACCCGTAGTAAGGCAGGGGCTCACTTAGCAATTTAACCATACTGTCTTAATAAATATGGCACGCTGTCGTTTGTGTTCCATGATAATTCAACTTCTTTTTAAAATAGGCTTAGAAACGTAGGCTCTTATCATTTTAAGTTCTTTGCAATACAATTTTGTCATATTAATGTTAGTTTAGAGAAAAGAAAAGTTTTTAGGTATTTACGTGTTCTTAAGAAAATCCTAGTTGTGACAGCCATCTTAAACAAAAAGGTGTACAAACATTACAGAAGTATGTAATGTTTTTTGAGGAATTATTTTAAATAAATAAATAAAATTACAAAAAGCGAATTTGTCGAAACCTGAAAACTTTATTTGACAATGACACAAGAGACTTTGACAGATTTGACAGTAACGCATCTGTCGTAGTTGCTTTGGCCTCGAACTCCAATTAGTGGTATAGTGCAAGGAATATAATACACACTGTAAATAAGATTTATGGTATTCTGAAAAACTGTCTTTTTGAAATTTGGTTATTGTGAAGCTATAACATTTCGTATAGGTATTAGATGTAAGAAGCGAATGGTCGAGCCATATATTTTTGGGTCATAGGTATAATTATCAATAGGCAATCTGCGACTATTAAAACATATTTCTAGGTAAACAACAGACACCGGGAGACGAATGTAGTTTTTATTGCTCATTTGAACTTATTAAACATTTGATTTATTGTCATAGCAGTTAAAAATATTACACAATATTTACAAGTTAGACAAATAAAAATTACCCAAATCTCAAGCGATACAGGTTAATAAATTGGTCGCGAAATAACCACGTAAGTGGATTAAAAATAATGTTGAAGAATTTGAACTTAATTGCTTAAAGAATAGTGTCTAAGATCAATTTTGTTTCAAATTCGAACGGTACATAAAACGAAAGCAACTCTATTACTAGTTCGTAACGTTTAAATTCAACTGTCAGCAATTTGTACTCGCGTGAGTAGACCAAGGTGCTTAGGCAAGTTGCCAAACAACTGCCAAAAAACTAATATGAAAGAGTGACAGAGAGGGAAGACTTTGCTACGCTACTAAACGTTAGCGACTTGGCTAAGCATCCAGGAGTTAGAAATAATACTGAAAAATTGTTCTCTGATGGCCTGGAAACGACATTGGTATACTCCATTTCAAATACCATGGCCCGATGCCACATAAAACTTTGCAGTGGCATCGGGCCATGGTATTTGAAATGGAGTATATAAGGCGACCGGCGGCGAGGGACATTTATAAAGTAGGTAGGTATAGTATCGGCGCGATGCCGAAATTGGAACTATCTCGCACGCATGGTTTTCCGTCCAGTCGGTGGCCTTAGACCAATGCCGTAACGCCAAACGTAATATATATCTATATGATGAGACTTATTCTTTAAATACAGTGGGTAGGTGGGCGCTAGGGGGACCACGGCCCAAGGCGGCACATTGGAAATTTTCAAATCACTAAAATGGGGAACTTTCGGTTCGGCCCCGAGCGGCAAAAACATACACTACGCCGCTGGTTAACCTCCTGCCGCCCAGACAGTAAAATTTGCCAGTGAATTCTGAATAAATAATATAGGAAATAGAATGGAATTTCTTGTGTTTCAGGACCCCTTTTAAGCCTTTTGACCCCTTCGCACACTATAACAACTCCACGCCAACACGGCAGCAACTCGACTCCCACTCACGAAGAGTAGTCAACTAGTTGATCCACCCAATGGTCACTAGTAGACAATGCGGTGTCAACGAGTGGGCAATGAAAATGGTTGCTCGATACACGTCAGTCGCAAACGCATAGTCGTTACGTGGACAACGTGTGGTCGTTGCGTGACAAACGAGTCGGGGTTGACCCTTAGTGTACGATGCGTAGGCTACTCGTCATACACTACTTTAATATCATTTATTGAAATTAAACCTTGAACATATAAATAGGGTTTAAATTTCAATGATTTTACTTGAGTCGAGTGGGTGTGGGTGGAGTTGATATAGTATGCGAAGACCTTTAACAGGCCTGGTGGCAGGAGGATTAGTATTTGTTCGAATGGTATAATTTGAATGGTAAATCTGGATGAATACAGGTTCCAATTACGCAGGCATGTGAGATTCTATCCACTCCATCTGGCTCATGACGTAGATGAAGCGCGCAGGCGCGGCGCACGTCGGGCCGCGAACGCCGAAACCCAACTGCAATCAGATTATCATCAGTTCAGCCGGATGCCCAGTGTTGGACAGGCCCCTAAAGATTGCCACAATGACCGGTGCAGCGCTGATGCAATTCGACTCTTCGTTAAAGTAGTCTAAAATTTTAGGCTAATAAATAAATAACGAATACAGAGTGAACAATCTTTTCCATTTATATGTTCATGTTAACAAACATCCGAATTTATGTTCCTATCTCAATTAAGTCAAAGTCAAACTATTCTTTATTCAAGTAAGCTTATTAATAAACATTTTCGAAGTCTGACATTATCAAGAGAGAGAAAAAAAATCTACTACTTTATTTAATTAGCTTCAGTGCAATGGATACTGAACCTGTAATTCTACCGCGAACGTAGAAAACCCCTTCTCTATCACTCGAATCACGTCTTCATTGAAAGTAAAGAGACAGATTTTCGCGATGTGATGGCGCACAGATCGGGTTCCATAGCTCCAACGCGAACTTCGAAAATCGTAAATTTCTGGTATCTGTCTCTGTCACTCTGATGACGCCTTCATTATAGTGACAGAGGCAAATAGTTGTCAAACTCACCAATGTCCAGTATATCTCTGACTACCTGGAGATCAGTACGGCACCAGCGTCTATGAAACATGTCACGTGGACGCCCTGCAACGCAACCCCGATCGGGTAAATCGGCACTATCAGGCCCTATTGCCCCACCTTTGACAATCGTAAATTTCTGGTATCTGTCTCTAGCACACCCATGACGCCTTCATTAGAGTGACAGAGGCAAACGATTGCCAAACTCACCAAGGTCCAGTATATCTCTGACTCCCTGGAGATCAGTGGCCTATTTCTCAAAAGCTTGCACCTGGTAATACAAGTGGAAGTCTTTATCTAATTAATGTTGTTAAAAAGAGACTTCCACTTGTATTACAAGTTACAAGCTTTTGAAAAACGGGCCCTAGTACGGCACCAAAGTCTATGAAACATGTCACGTGGACGCCCTGTGACGCCACTCCGATCGGGTACATCGGCACTATCAGGCCCTATAGCCCCACCTTTGATTGTTAATTTCTGATATCTGTCTCTATCACACCCATGACGCCTTGATTGGAGTGACAGAGGCAAACACTTGCTAAACTCACCAAGGTCCAGTATATCTCTGACTCCCTGGAAATAAGTACGGCGCCCGAGTCTATGAAGCATGTCACGTGAACGCCCTGTGACGTCGCACAGATTGGGTACGTGGGCACTAACATCTTGTGGTCTGGCTAGAAAGGAAGATATTTAGTTTCTTCATTAGTGATCGGAACTTTGGGTGCAAAACTTTAACGCTTTGACCGCCACAGTCACATGCACGACAACGGAAAATCGTGACTAAGACGCCAACGATGGCTACAGCCGTCAACGTCGCCGAAACAATAGCGACTTACGCGGTAATTCGTAAAGTTCAATTTCGCTTAAATAATCGTGAACGCGTGGCGTCTGGAGCTCGGCATATTCCTACGCTGTTTTGCGGTCAAAAGGTTAAGGAAACTTGTCAAATGGACAAGAAACAGCACAAGCATCTATAAAATATACATAATGTAGGTACATTTATGAAAAAATATAAAGAAATGGAAAAAAAACCTTGGGACGAAATTTTTCTCCTATCAGGATCGAAATAACTCGCGATTCTGAGTGGAAATCATATTAAAAGTTCCAAATCCAAAAAAAACCGTTTGAAAAAATGCCTCCCATACAATATGATAGCAAAATAATCACCAAATTAAAAATTTCAAAACCGATTTCTCCAAGATCCGCGATTTGTTTCCATCATTGGTTTGCTCAAATCCTATTTTCTGAATGCAAATTCTTATAAATGAATGAAAATTACCAAAAGCGCCATACATGTACCTATAACATTTGAAGAGATCCTTCGATTTCTCCAAGATCCCATCATCAGACCCCAACTTGGTGCCAACGGGACCATCTCGGCATAATACACGTTCGATCACAAAAATAAATTTAAAATCGGTTCACGATCGTCGGAGACTATATCTGGTATCATACATATTGAGAACCTCTTTTTTTGAAGTCGTTTAAAAAAACTCATAGAGAATAGGCCCTCAAAAGGAGGCATTATCTTTATATCTATACTTACCTCGGCTTTGTCATCGTACAGATCGCAGTTTTTGGCGTCCACGATCTCCATTTCATGTACTTCCTTCTGAAACTCTCCATAATCTGTTCATACATAAAAACGTATAAGAAAACTGTAGACATATTTTCTGAATCATAATAAGTACTTTTATCTCTTAATAAGGTATGTACTTCAATTGTCAACGACGAATAATCATATGTTTATTTTTTTTTGAATATGCCATCTGTAAAACTATTGTCATGGGTGAATCAACTCTTTTTCTGTTCGTTATGACCATGGTTACAGTCACTTGAGTCACACTTAATATTTCTGGTGTTAATAAGCCCTTTCCTGGTCCACCTGCAAACATGGACTACATGCATGTTTGCATAATTTAAGTAACATAATTTTGCATAAACCCAGCGTGACTCAAGTGACCGTAACCGTGGCAATAACAGACAGAAAAAAATTAACAACATTCATAAGTGAATAATTATCAAATTTTCTCGTCCTATGAATGTTTGATGAAAACTTACCATCTGACATTTTTACGGCATAAATGTTTCCAAAAGTTCCACTTCCCTTTATTGGCATGCATATTTGCATTATAGGACCTGGAATTAAGCGTTTATTAGGTTATTGTATATAAAACAAAAATTGTACAAATCTAATAATTAGGAATCGTACACAAAAATCAATCGAAAATATTTCTACATCACTTTCCATCTGACATAACATGCATAATAATATCAAACGAGCACGGAATTTTCATTGCATAACCAAGGCCTGCCTATCTAGGGTTAGACACATTTTAAATCGTTCACGATAAAGGTTCACGTAAAAGACGCAAACTGACTTTTTGGATTCATCGCACTTTAAATCATCAGCATTTTTCAATTCTAAATATTAGATGTAAATATAACAAAGAATGAACAGCAAGTTTACCAACGCCGGATGGATTTGATCCCACGTCAATTTTCCAATTTGACTAGAATAGTACCTTTCCTAACTAGTGCGAGAAAACTTTTTTCGGCGAGGGTGAAAGTTGGAGCCCGAGTGAAACGAGGGCGACAATCACCCGAGTTAAAAAAAGTTTTTGCACGTGTATGGGACGATTTTTTTCATAACAAGTGCGTCAATAAGAGAAATTACCGCGCGCGAAGCGTGCGCAAAATTCGTCTTTGCGCAGTAGTTAGGAAAAAAACTTTACCCATATTTATCTCTTACTCTATGATTAGTACGATTTTATTATAACCATAATGTTATGGAAACCAAAATAATCATACCAAACTTTGATACAATTATTTATAATCAGGATCAAAACTACCTGATCCCCAGAAAATCCAAAAACAGGTAAATCCAAAACATCAAATTAGGCTAATTATAATTACAGTCAAATTGAGTTCAACATCAAATCTATGAGGATTAGGTAGGATTTGTTTTTTTAACTGTTTCGATTTTTGAAATAAAACTATTTAAACGGATTATATCGAGTATATCAATTAACTTATAATTTCTTTTGTGGGTAGTTTTGTACTTATTTTTCTTATTTTGATGGAGGTACCTTTACAAAATTTCCTCCATTGTCAGTCACCCGTAGACCACAAAGCCTGTAAAGTGTTCAAAACGTCGGTATTTAGTAAAATTTAATTATATGCGCGATATAATCCGTTCAAATGGTTTATCTCAAACATGTAATGAAATATTGTTGTTATATTATTATTATTATTTATTATAGGCGAGCAGCTTTTAGCTGATGTGCCTATGTCACACAGTGTCAAAAAAAAAAGTTAATATATAGTTCAAGTTGGGAAATTTCACAAAAGTCACTTCACATCACAGAGCTCCAATAAATTATTAGTCCAATTTATTGTCTAAAAGCCATTTGTCAAGTCGGTTTTTAAAAGCATTAACTGAGGGAGCAGTGCTGAGAGGGGACAGTGTGGTCACTGTCCGGTAAGCTATTCCAAGCCACCACAACACGGTTAGACAGTGAGTGGTATGCAGCTTTAGTGTTAGTGGAAGTACGGACAATTTTTAGGCTGTGACCTCGGGTATCGCGGCTGACTGTTCTCATACAGACTATGTTGTGAATGTCGGGGAGGTTGTAACAGTGGGTAACGATCTTGAAACACTCAATAAGGTCTCCTCTTGCTCTTCTTGCTTTAAGTGTGGGCAACTTCAAAACCTTTAGCCTCTCTTCATACGGTAGACGTTTTAGCTTAAAAGGGATTTTAGTGGCTCTTCGCTGGACACTCTCCAAAATGTCTATATCTTTGACGAAATACGGACTCCACACTTGGAACGCGTATTCAAGAAAAGGCCGAACATATGTCTTATAAATCTTTACAAAAACTTCAACTGACACGCATTGAAATGAGCGCTTAATGACATATAAAAACGAGTTTGCCTTTTTGACAATATTATTTATGTGCTCAGCCCACTTCAAGTTATTTGTGATTGTCACACCGAGATCCTTCTGACTTGTCACCGCCGCAATCGGGGAGCTCCCTATCGTGTATTGGACCATGGGATGTTTCTTACCAAGGTGCAGAACCGTGCATTTAGCGACATTCAATTTGAGTATCCACTGCGAAGTCCACTCCACTAGTCGATCCAGATCCGCTTGGAGCTGGCCTGAGGAAATGAGAGGGTTGGCGAAGAATTTCCCATCATCTGCGAAGAAGCACGATTCTGACTCTATTAGGGCTATTAAGTCAGTTACGAATATTCCGAAAAGGGCTGGTGATAAAACAGATCCCTGCGGTACTCCACTTAGAACACTAAGTGGCTGAGACACACAGTCGCCGACACGCACACTGAAGGATCTATCTGATAGGTAGCCTCTTATCCAGTTTAGAAGTTTCCCTCGGATACCAAAATGATCAAGTTTCATAAGAAGTCTCTGGTGGGGAACCTTGTCAAAAGCACGCTCAAAGTCAAGACATATAACATCAACCGGGAGGCCGAGGTCCATCTCTTTGGTCCAGGTATGTACACAGGTTAATAGATTAGTAACCGTCGATCTTTTTTCAACAAATCCATGCTGCTTCACTGAAATTAAGTTCTCCCGGTTGAGGAAACTTGTCAACTCCCTACATATAATCCTTTCCATACACTTGCAGATGATACTGGTCAGGCTAATTGGTCTAAATTTTGACGGATCAGTCTTGTCGCCGCATTTAAAGATAGGCGTCACTAGAGCATGCTTCCAATCCTGGGGTATACAACCTGAGCTGAAGGAACAGTTCATAAGTTCTGCTAGTTTTGGTGCTATAACCGCTGCACTCTGCTTCAACACAATGCTAGGAAAACTATCAGGACCAGCAGCTGAGTTAACGTCCAAGGTGTTCATGATATCAAAAACTTGCTTTGGTGTAAATATCACGTCGCTCAACGCATTTTGGGCACGAGCTACCTTCTCGACTGTTAGATACCCAACAATGTCTGGTTCGCGAGAGTAAGCTTTATGGAACTCAGCCGCAAAAGCGTTGGCTATATCTACAGGGTTGGTAAGTAAATCTCCTTTAGGACTCCTGATCGCCGGCGGAATTTCTACCTTTGATGCACTAAGCCTACGTATTGTAATGGCAACCTAATTACATCTACTAAATATGTACATACGTATGAAAGTTAAATAAAGATATACTTGCCTTATCTTACAAAAAATTAACTGAAGTGTTGGAATCAATATATTTCCAGTAATGGCACGCAATAAATTTTAAGAACGGACTTTTAAAATTAGAGATAATGAAAGTGCACAAGTAATAAATAACCTAAAACAACACTCTTGTACAAAATGCTTTGGACATATTTATGGCCAATACTTATTGCTAAGTGTGTGAAAATACAAACAAAGACATTTCGAGGAATGCACCAAGACGAAGAACTATAAAAATACACCAATAATTGTCCAACAACCTTGGCATAGGGTCTATTATGCAATGTAGATCCTACTCTGTTGTTTTTACTTTTACAGCCCCGCAAAACATCTGTAAGCAACTCCGGAGTTGAGGGCGGCACCAACTGACGAGAGAGATGACGATAACTTACGGTCTAAGTGAGAGCAAGACGAAACACCCCGCGGTTTGGGGATAGAAAAATCCTAGAGGAGTGACAAGTGAAGATAATCCTTGTGGTGTTGTGTTAGAGTCTAAGATTATATTTTGTAAAAAGTGCCATAGTAATTAAGTTTACCTAATTTTGTTAAAAATTAAGAGAGGACACTTCGATTGCAGACTGGGAGAAAGCGTGACGCGAGTTCTTTCGATATTTTTGGAATATTACTAGATTAATTATCTAAAATCGTGCATTAGAATCAGTGGTTGCCGATCCAGTATTCACAGCTAAGTGTTTTATTACCAATTGTGTCGTGTGCATTCTAAATAATATAATGTAGATCATATTTTATTAATTAAATTGGTTCAAATAATATAGGTACTATAACGTACCTTGTAAATAATTGGTTACATTAATATTGACCACTTTTATAATAATAACTGAGTACACACGACATACCTTTTATGATTGTTCTGATTGTCCTTGTGTGATATTTGTGTATAGAATTATAATATTGTGTTGGGTTCGATTCCCGATTATTAAATACCTAAGACTTGAATAAGTGATTATGACATTGTTGTACTTTTATGTCATGATCGGAGATTGTACGTCACAGTGTAGATCAGTAATATCTTATTGATCCATTTATGTGTTGTTCTATAACCACTGTGTATAATTTAACATTGTGATTATCAGATTATGATTGATACATAATCATGATAATATTTAAATGAGTTCGATCCTCGTTGAATTGATATTAGCCAAAGAACCTTATATTGGATTGTTTTACAAACAGGGGGTTCGAATCCCTATTTACTGATATTTCTGAGAACAGCCTAAGATATTGTGGACACTTAATGTTGATGTCAATTTAATATATAACAGGCTTATTTCTATGTGTATGGAGTCCTTAAATATAATTTAATTTTCTGAGTGTTATATTATACATTATTGTCTTGGAATTTTCATTCAAGAGGTTGTAATTGTAATTAATGTTACGGTGTAATGTAATAATTATTATTATTTACTTAGCATAAATAATACTTGCTTTTGCCGGGTTTTTCTGGGTTTCCCTGGTTTTAGCAAAATATATTGAATTATGTTCCCAGAAAAGGAAGGTGTTTAGGTACTTTTGCTTTGTGTAAATTTAAAGAAGTAGTTTTATTTGGTATGATAGTAATTGTTAATTTTCGTAATAGTCTAGTAATCTTTAATAAGGTTAAAGATTTTGTTATGTATTTAAAACTTAATAGATCGAATAGGAACACACCTTTCCTTACTAATTTGCGATAATATATTCAAATTTTATAAATCGCCATGTGACTTATCAATCAATACCCCTACTTACCTCAGACCTTACTTATTACTAAGCAATTATTTTCACAACTATTTGATTCCCTTAAGAAATAAAGTCGAGCCCGAATTAAATACACGTCAGATACCATTACACGTGGCGCCGCGTGACCAAGGATCTAGACTTTGTGTTAACAATACATTTTGATGTGAGTGATGTAACACAACTAGAAAAGAATCTGTGATTACTTTAAAACTAAAAATAAAACACAACGTAGGAAACCTAAAATGAAATATGACGATCACAACATTACTGTTATTTCTACTCGAATTATGACGAAGGGAAATTCTGACTTATTCTTGCGGGTGAATTTTATAAACTTATGCATATTCCGAAAGTCTGAGAGGGGTGTGTATTCGACCACAGTTTCTTTTGATATTTAAACAAAGGAAAGTTTTAAGTATATCTATTTATATGGTAGATATTATACAAAAACCTAAGTCTATTATTAAAGTCTGAGAGGGGTATATATAATTGAACTTTAATTAAATTTTAATTGTTGGTTGCATATATTTTAAATTTAGAACTTACTGAATGAGGATTCCAAGACATTGTTTTAATTGTTATGTGATTTATGTATTATATTGTGTATCTGTGTACATGTAAGTAGGTACTAGGTGACCACTTGACCAGCCAAATGCTCAATTATTACCTTATTAGGTTATCTTAACTTTTATTATTCATACTAAGGTAACTGTGAATATTTCTTTAACTAAAATTAGTTTCTTTAATTTTAATCGGTGTCTTTAACTTAATCAGTGTCTGATATCAGGAACGGATACAATGGTGTAGACGCTGTAGACGTATTATTGAAAACGTCAAATTTATTTGAAAACGGGATCAAACTATGTTCTGCCATTTATTGATTCAATAAATTCTTTACAAAAAGAAAAAAAAAATACAAAGCAAAATACGTCGTATGTACGTTAATAGTCTACTTTTCGCGAAAAGGGAGACAACTATCTATGTTTTTCTAAATTAATTACGTAATTGAATTATTTAAATATAAATGCCGCATGCCGACGCAAATGATATTTCATACGAATATTTAGTGGCATCGATGCGTAAAGTAATGGATTCAAGCAGTAAACAATGGCGCAAAATTAGACCATTATAAAATTGAGTTAAAGCGGCGACCTTAACTAAGTCCTTGTATATTCACTTTTCTATGTTTGTATCCACATACTCATTATTTATTCACTTTTAAATAGACCTTGTTATCCAAAAAGCACGTTGTTGAATATGTGACAATATTTTGCGAGTCAATTACAAGTCGCTAATGGAAAGCATTAATTATGCAAACAATTAACTTTATTTTTGCATACATATTTTATATTTAATGCGCATTAAATTTATCTGGCAATTTTTTTCTTGAAAATACCCTAATATAACATTAATTTATTCGAAAATCATATATGAACGTGAAAAAAAAAAATCTCACGTCACATAACTTTGCGCTAATATATAGTAAACAATCTCGATATAAACCCTAAATCAAGGTTCACAACATTATTGAAAAAAAAAAAACAGAAAAGTAATCCAATTATTCCATTAGAATTGAGATTATCTTCCAATTCTTCCAAAATGCACTAAAAAGGTTAAAAGGATTCTTATTAGCCACTCCAATACCTATAGCATCATGAAGATGAATAAATCCATAATAAACTAAAACCTCACTAGACTCTTAACTTGTTGTGATAAGGAACTCCTAAGACTTAAAAAGATGTTTCTTTTACCTTTGACTTTGTTGTAAATCATTGTCAATTTAACTGACTAAAATGCAAGTCCTGATACAACGTTACGAGCCGCAATAGAAGCAGTAAATAAAACAGTTATCGAGAATAATTACGGCTTAATAATTTAAATAAAACACATTTTGTACATCTGCCGCTAACTACAGCTTATTAGGCTGATTTAAATCTCACATAAATAATCATCATCATCATCAGCACACAGTCATCCATAGCTGGACATAAATAATAAATAAAATAAATATCATAATATTTATTCGACTATAATTAATCACGATCAATTTAATCTTGATTAAATGTAAATTTAATTACGAAAGACACATACTATCGCGATTATGACATATAAATATCATAATAAATGAATACATACTTAATTGACCCAGTGACCTTTTCTGCCAAGGGAAATTAAAGGGAAATCGTTTTGTTGAAATTAAAATTTCAATAAATGAATAATAAAAGGTCTTAAGCTTTTGGTGTTGTAAACCAAATACGTAAATACGTACATAATAAATTGGTTTGTACACTTTAATTTACTATAATAGAAAAAAATAAACCTCATAATACCAACATATAAAAAAAATGAGGGTTGATTTGAAATTATTTACATTACTATAACCTACATACCTAATATTTTATTACGTACTTGTGTTAATTAGAAAATTTGAACTTACAATAATGTATCGTAATTGGTAATAAAATAAACCTTAACAAGATCAGCGTACCTGACCATTTGATAAACAACTAGAATTGACCACAGGCAGGAAAGCTCCGAAGTGTATTGATAGTTTTGACGCGGATGTAGAGGCGATCTAACCAGTCCGGGGAAAGCTTCTACGGACGCAATTTCAGGGGTTTTACTTTCATCTCAAACACAACTTGCATTTGAATACAAGACCTGCCTTAGTGTGATTTACATACGAATTAGTAATTACAGAGAGGGGAAGAAACTGCAACATACGCATAATACTTAGGGCCTGATTAATTGCCAGTACACTTCGGATGTTATACGACTTGCGGAGGGAACATTGTGACCGCCGTACCTATAATGCCGAGGGTTTAAAATGAGTGGCCACTCAATGACATACGGTTGCAAAACCGTTAATTACCAAAGGTACCTTATAACACCAACTGTATACCAATCACTTAAACAAAAAGAAAATATACGCCTGTGCTAGTGCTTGAATGCACTCAACAACCCTACAAAAAAAAAAACATGTCGATCCTTGCGGATTTGACCAATGCATTACTTTTTATACCAACTTATGTGGACACATACTCTCCGTGGGTAGCAAACGTGGTCAGTTTTAGAAGTTTTGGCGTTGCTGTGACACAGGCTCGGCCTAGTCAACCTAATGTGTAATGTCATTTACGCTTAGGATGGAATGTTCTTGCGCCTCATCTTTGCCGGACGAGGTAAAGCTTGAGAATTAATTACTCTCGTAATAGACGAACGATGGTTATAGCAGCACATATCTACTCCATGAGGAAATGACTCTGCGACGTGTGGTCAAGGTTTTTGTTTGTTCAAATTTATGTAGATTGATGGTCATTGGACTACAATCAAATTGTCGTGATTTAACAGATATTATAATTAAATAACCATATCAAAAAAACGAAGAAATAAAAATACCTACAGGTTTTCAGCAATTTCCTGCATTGTACAATATTAACAAAAATAATACAGTGCCATGACTGCATAATATTTATTTTATACAAAAATAATGTTCAGTAACATGTGCTTTATAGCATTAATGTTTTGGATTTGAATTCAATGAATAATATATTTTACATGAGTATTATTTATTTTAGAAATGATAAAAATAATGGACCTTTTATTATTTATAAATCGCAACACAAATGACGTAAATGACCATAAACAGGGTTTTCATAGAAAATTAGCGATTTGAGTTCTTGATATATTATATCGGTACTGTTGCGAATGTGTATCAACTTCTGCCGTGAAATATTAAAATAATAATAATAATAAAATTTTATAACTGCCACAATTATTGCATATATTTAAAGATTTATACAACAGAAAACAAGACCTCTTGACTATGTTATGAAAGTCGATAATGAATGTATTATATTTACCATCATCGGTAAAATTTGAAATTAAGTATGGATGAGGAATAAAAAAACAAACCAATTATACATTTCAATGTAATTAACAATTACTATTATGTCAAAATGATGTGTGAAATCTCTGGCCAGAGTAGAGGTGATTTTGAATGAAGATGAATGTGTGTATATCAAAAGTGATGACTGCTGCGATATTATTATAAAAACCTATTTGAATGAATGTGTCTTGAGGCTTAGTTTTCATATTATCCAATTAATTGACAGAATATTATATGAGATTAATATTGCATAAGGACTTGTAACTGTAATGATTACAAAGTGAATGTCTAAGATACGGTTTATATAATTATATTTTTATTACACTACAAATACAGCATATATTTTCAATTGGTATTGAACACGACGATCATAGTTATTGGGTTTATTCATAAATATATTTACTACTTTCATTATGTTAAGATTAATAAGTAAAGATTTATTTAGCGTGGTAACAGAAACATACGAGTATAATGCATTCTAATTAATAAATTAATTTGAATCTTAGTATTTATCTTGTCTAGTGTAATAAGTATTCTAAAACTAACACATGACTTCCATAGGTTGAAGTATTTCTGACGCAGAAAAGACCCAAGTGCTTAAATGTTATTTGGATGTTACCCACTTCAAGCAGACTCGAGTAGTACCATAAAGTCTGATTTTAAAATGAATGAGCGTTATTTAAGAAAAAACGGGGTTGGTTGTTTATGTTGTTTAGTTCAAAGAACAGCACTTAATTTTTTTAATAGCCCTAGTTGGTGTAGAAAGTGAAAATGTACATTTTAACTGTCTACAGAGAGGGGGGTGTAATGGCAACCTAATTACATCTACTAAATATGTACATACGTATGAAAGTTAAATAAAGATATACTTGCCTTATCTTACAAAAAATTAACTGAAGTGTTGGAATCAATATATTTCCAGTAATGGCACGCAATAAATTTTAAGAACGGACTTTTAAAATTAGAGATAATGAAAGTGCACAAGTAATAAATAACCTAAAACAACACTCTTGTACAAAATGCTTTGGACATATTTATGGCCAATACTTATTGCTAAGTGTATGAAAATACAAACAAAGACATTTCGAGGAATGCACCAAGACGAAGAACTATAAAAATACACCAATAATTGTCCAACAACCTTGGCATAGGGTCTATTATGCAATGTAGATCCTACTCTGTTGTTTTTACTTTTACAGCCCCGCAAAACATCTGTAAGCAACTCCGGAGTTGAGGGCGGCACCAACTGACGAGAGAGATGACGATAACTTACGGTCTAAGTGAGAGCAAGACGAAACACCCCGCGGTTTGGGGATAGAAAAATCCTAGAGGAGTGACAAGTGAAGATAATCCTTGTGGTGTTGTGTTAGAGTCTAAGATTATATTTTGTAAAAAGTGCCATAGTAATTAAGTTTACCTAATTTTGTTAAAAATTAAGAGAGGACACTTCGATTGCAGACTGGGAGAAAGCGTGACGCGAGTTCTTTCGATATTTTTGGAATATTACTAGATTAATTATCTAAAATCGTGCATTAGAATCAGTGGTTGCCGATCCAGTATTCACAGCTAAGTGTTTTATTACCAATTGTGTCGTGTGCATTCTAAATAATATAATGTAGATCATATTTTATTAATTAAATTGGTTCAAATAATATAGGTACTATAACGTACCTTGTAAATAATTGGTTACATTAATATTGACCACTTTTATAATAATAACTGAGTACACACGACATACCTTTTATGATTGTTCTGATTGTCCTTGTGTGATATTTGTGTATAGAATTATAATATTGTGTTGGGTTCGATTCCCGATTATTAAATACCTAAGACTTGAATAAGTGATTATGACATTGTTGTACTTTTATGTCATGATCGGAGATTGTACGTCACAGTGTAGATCAGTAATATCTTATTGATCCATTTATGTGTTGTTCTATAACCACTGTGTATAATTTAACATTGTGATTATCAGATTATGATTGATACATAATCATGATAATATTTAAATGAGTTCGATCCTCGTTGAATTGATATTAGCCAAAGAACCTTATATTGGATTGTTTTACAAACAGGGGGTTCGAATCCCTATTTACTGATATTTCTGAGAACAGCCTAAGATATTGTGGACACTTAATGTTGATGTCAATTTAATATATAACAGGCTTATTTCTATGTGTATGGAGTCCTTAAATATAATTTAATTTTCTGAGTGTTATATTATACATTATTGTCTTGGAATTTTCATTCAAGAGGTTGTAATTGTAATTAATGTTACGGTGTAATGTAATAATTATTATTATTTACTTAGCATAAATAATACTTGCTTTTGCCGGGTTTTTCTGGGTTTCCCTGGTTTTAGCAAAATATATTGAATTATGTTCCCAGAAAAGGAAGGTGTTTAGGTACTTTTGCTTTGTGTAAATTTAAAGAAGTAGTTTTATTTGGTATGATAGTAATTGTTAATTTTCGTAATAGTCTAGTAATCTTTAATAAGGTTAAAGATTTTGTTATGTATTTAAAACTTAATAGATCGAATAGGAACACACCTTTCCTTACTAATTTGCGATAATATATTCAAATTTTATAAATCGCCATGTGACTTATCAATCAATACCCCTACTTACCTCAGACCTTACTTATTACTAAGCAATTATTTTCACAACTATTTGATTCCCTTAAGAAATAAAGTCGAGCCCGAATTAAATACACGTCAGATACCATTACAGTATATGAGCATAAAATTGCTTGTCACCATTCAACAGTATGTTACTTTCATAACGGCTCCTACTTTTCCTAGTCTCTATGACACACTGGTTGTTGATGGCCCTGAACCGACTGTAGTCCTCATCCGACTTGCTAGCCTTGTAGCAGTCCCATCTTAAACGTTTTTCTTTCGTAAGAGCCACTATGTCTTTATTAATCCAAGGTTTGTTATATTTTTTTTGTTTAACTGTAACCAGAGGAGCGTGTTTTTGAATATTATGTGCAAGAGCAGATTTAAATTCGGTCCATAGGGTATCCAACACAGGCTGACTTTGTATAGGCAAGGCGTCCAAATCATTTGAAAGGTCTTGACTGAATTTACTGTAATCAATATGATGATAAAGAAATTTCTGTTTTGTCCTAGGAGTAGTTCGCTGAGACAATAATTGCATTTTGAATTCCAATACACAGTGGTCGCTTTTACCAATAGGAGGCAGGTAAGTTATACCGGTACATAGAGAGTCATCATTAAGCTTAATAAGGTCAAGCAGGGAGGGTACGTTATTGACGCGAAAGCGCGTTGGTTCAGAGACTAGCTGAAGGAGGTTGCTATCCAGAAACATCCGTTGGAAAATCTCAGCAGGTCCCGACAACCTCTGCAAAGGAGAAAGAGGCCAAACAATGTCAGGGTAATTAAAGTCGCCAGCAACAATAAGAGTATTATTTTCAGACGCCAAACGCAGATTATCAAGTAACTTTGAGTCCCGTGCCTGCCAGTCGAGTTCATTATCCGAACGGTACACACCAACTACGAGGAAGTGATACGTGCCAACCCTAATATCTAAGTAGAGAGCTTCAATCTCGTCACTCATATAGGTCAGATTTTTTTTAGCAATGATAGGAATGCCGTTCAATGAGTCTTTGACGTAGATAGCAACCCCACCACCACGTGTTTTTCCGCCCTGGAGCCTCGGACGCCTTAATCTGTCATGCCTATACAGACTATAATTAGGGATCGCAAAAGTGCAATTTCTGTCTCCGCTGTGTAGCCAAGTCTCTGATATAATTACGATGGTAGGATTGTATCTATTCACTTGCAGTATAAACAAATCAAATTTTGAAGAGAGAGAGCATATGTTAGTATACATAAAGGTCAGATCGTTGTATGGGCTGTGGTTCGCTAGTTTTTTGTATTTATGATTTTGGGCACTCCGCTAACATATTTTATAGTAAGGTTGGCCTCACCTCGCTCTGTCCGCTCCTTAAGCTTCTGGCGCAGGTCCATAAGCTCTGCCCGCTGCTGGGGTGTCTTATCATCATAAATCCTTACCTGCTGCTTGACCTTGGATTTGTTCTTGAGTACCTTTACAGCATCCTGGCGAGACTTAAATATGACTTTGATAGGACGATTCTTATTGCTTTCACGACGTCCCAGACGGATTGCTTTGACAAAATCACCCTTACTCGATGCCTCTTTTAAAATCTCCTGCACAATAGACTCATCGCTTGGAGCAGCTGAGCCATTGGCTTCTGAATCCGGCTCTGCAACGCCCACTACAATGATATTGCATGATCTACGTTCCCGGTCCATCGTTTCAGCAATGATGTTGTTTGTGCCCTGACACTGATTTCCAACAACAGGACCAGCGCTAGGAACGGTGGCCAGCTGCTTCCTGATATCAGACAACTCCGCACGCACTGCATCATAGGACTTGATGAGCTGGGGTACTTGGAACAGAGCCTCCCGACACGGATCGCATAGGAAAATCAGGGTTCGTTTAGCCTTTAGACCCATCACTCTAGCCTCGCTACTTGTTAGGTTACTGCAAGCTAAGCAAACATTCCGTTTGCATCCATCACATTGTATCATACTATCATCACCACTGTCATCCCCATTGCACAGAAAACACTTCATTTTCAATAAAAGCTGATAACAACACAAAGGAATAACTGTCAGAAAGTCGTAAATTTTTAAAGTCACTTTCCCACGAATATGTCACAGCACTACGCTTAATCCAATGTTTTCACAATAAAAGATGGCTTTTGGAACCGATACAGTCACTCTTCATTTGGCTATAATCACATTAACTATATTTAAACTTTAAATCAAATACAACACAAAGTTCGACACTGTTCACTTATTGGTGGGTAGTTGAGAAAAAAAAAGTATATGTTCCTTATCTTCCTGCGAAGCATGACGATTTAGGTGCGACTAGGACATGAGGTCGGCAAAGTGCTCTTTTTTTATTCCATTCCACATATATTTGTGGCACGGGCATCATGACATTCTGCCATTACGCAATACTATGTATTTAAACCTGTGATTGTTTTTGTTGTTTATTTCACTGACTATTTGAGAAAAGTACTATACATACCTCGGCCGGAAATATGGGGTTGCCCGCCTCATACCTATGCGTGAAGACACATTTATCAGCATGCGTACGCATTTTGTCTATAGAAAATGTCAGTTTAGTATGGGACCGCGTCCAGCTTTCCGCACGCGTACGCATGCTTATGCGTTTCATATTAAACGGCCAATTTCTTACGTCAAAATGCTTAAGCATGCTGATATATGGGTTTTCAACCTATGTCTTCGACCGGCAACCTCTTTCGTCCCGGCCTCTATAGTAATGAATGTACTATTATTTCACGAGAAGTCATCGTGGTAAACGAAGAAAATATAGTCGCCTCTCGTTAATTCTAAACTCGAAGGACCTATCCAAATATTACGATTTATTATCGAGAGTTTGAAATATCAAATGATCGGAAATATTCGGGAGAAAAAATTAAAGTACGAGGTGTTAAGTGAAAATCAACTGTTATTTTTTATTAAACGCATTTTTTAACAATATCAAAAGATTAGAAGCACATACATTACATGTACAAACATAATGCTAATTAATTATTAGTTTTCGATTAAGTCCTTCTTTTCAGCAATCGTCAAGCATCTATACTTTCTAGGACTCATAACTAAAGTAAACTTTTAATCTGTACACATAACCAACGGAAAATAACTTAACTGAGTGGCAAACAAATATGTAATTAACAACAAATGCTTGTGCAACTTTTTTAAAATGTAGGGTACTTGCCTCTTTAATCTCATAACTTTGAATTGGCGAATGTTTGACGCCCACGAGTTCGAATTAACGCGTGATTTTGTTGTGTAGCTATTACTTTTTTGTTTGCATTACCAAGTGTTTAAAAATGTATTGATTTTTTTCGAAATAGCAAGAGATCTTCTAGGGAACTCGTGATAACTTCGAATTATAGAGAGGTTCGAATTATCGCAGGTTTGAAATAACGAGAGTCGACTGTATTATGTTCCGACTTTGTATCTTACCTGGCTTGCTCAGCTCGATGGCAGCGTCTCTGACAAGTTTGACCAGCGCCGTGGTGGCATAAGTTATTTCCATATACTCCTTGTTGAGTATGTAGCTCTCCACTTCTATTGTGTATTTCAATGTCGCACTGTACCATACTATAAAATTGGTGCTGTTCCTGATAAAAGTAAACAAATGTACGACTTTACTGAAATGAAAACCACTGCTGCTTAATTTTTTAACCGCCGTAGTCTGATCACATCATCACCCTATGATAGTCCACTGCTGGACAAGTCATCGCCTATTAACTATGCGTATAGACCATTAGGAGGTAAATGCCCATAATCGCCACGCTGGGCAAGCGGATTATCGATCGCAGTAATGTGTCCACTATGATGACGCTGCTGCCCATCGTCAATATTTTATCAAATAATGGTCAGTGACGCTTCAATCCCTTAGTCGACTCTTACGACTCCCGCAGGAGGAGTCGGGGTGGTGACAAATGTATTCTTACTGCCGTCACCATACGGCTGATAATATCAGACAATCAATATCCAGGTCCCCTCGCCGAAGTCTGATAAATAAGACCAAAGCCTGATTTGTTTTTCATAATATCAGGATTCATAGGCAAGCTCTGATCAGCTAAGCTTAAAAAGAATTACCTGAGGATACCTTTGTCGATTTTAGCCATATCGTCTGCAGACGCGAGGGCATATTCGGGGTGTATAAGTACAGCTCCTGTGATACTGTATCGCATCTTATCGGCTGAGTCTGTAATTCATCATCAAATCATCATCATATCATGTAACTATGGCGTGCAAACCGGTTTTTATTTGTATGAGTTTACGATGAATAACCGTTTATTAACCGGTTTTCCATACTTACCAAAACCAGTTTGCCTTCCCTACATATAACTCAGGGTACCCTGTGTGGCTTAACCTCGTGAGGCCCACCACACTATTTTCTTTGAATCTTCTTTGAACTTTGCTAAGGAATAGTGGTGAATTTCGTTTGTTTGTAATATCAATCAAACAAAGGAAATGCGAATTGATTAAGTTTATAAAAGGTTTAAATTTCATTGAAGTGGGCCTTACAAGGAGAAGAGGATATCCTTCCACGTGGATTACACAAACTGGCTACAAATAATATTAGGAGTGTGGACTTCTTCGTAACTAAAGCTTGCGTAGTATTCTCCCTTTTATAGTTTATCATGCTACGCCACACTTTCGCACTAGCATACTTGCCAGAACTTGGCGGCTATGATGATAAACGACAAACACGAGACCGGACCATAAAAAGCCAACAGAAATCATAATAAGTTACTACACTTAAGTAAAGTCGAGGAAATTGAATGTTTAGCACTTTGCGGTTCAAGTTAATTTGGTTGTGTTGTATGTTCTAAGCAGGTCCAATGTAAAGTGAACCATTAACCGCTAAATATTCAATTTCCTCGACCGTACTACCGACTAATCCACAGGGGCAAATTAAGCCTTAAGAAAATATTCCTTTTAAGCATTTACAAAATATTTACCCAAAAACTACTGCTGACTCCCAAGCAAAATATTAAGATGTGCAATTCTCAAAAAATATATACATTTGGATCACGTCTTCGAAATTGATAAAAATTGGTTGGCTGGTTGAGTCCACGATACTAAGCAAGATCCACCACATTTGCCAAAATGTCCCAAAATGTTTGTATGAAACATTCCTTCTTTGTTACCAAAAATGTATTGGAATTTAAAAATCTCTGTAACAAAACGAACGTTTCATACAAACATTTTGAAAAATGTAGTGGAACTTATGTCGTGTGGGGACGGCAGTAAGAATACATTTGTCACCACCCCAACTCCTCCTGCGGGTGTCGTAAGAGTCGACTAAGGGATTGAAGTGTCACTTACCATTATTTGATAAAAGATTGATAATGGGCAGCAGCGTCATCATAGTGGACGCATACTGCGATCGCCAATCCGCTTGCCCAGCGTGGCGATTATGGGCATTTACCTCCTAATGCGTCTATACGCATAGTAAATAGGAGAGGCCTACGTCCAGAAGTGGACTATCATAGGCTGACGATGAGCGATGAGTGGAACTTGCTCAGCATCATTGAATCTATCAACCTACGATTTATTATCAATATTGAAGGTGTAATTAAAATTTAAAAACTTTTGCTCAGATAACACAAGCTTCAAAATTCTTCATCATCAGGGTGCTTAGACAAGTTTCCAATCACTAACGCTTAATTGTCAATCGTAAACGAAAGGCAGCTAACTGCCTTTGTCGCATTAATATGAAAGAGTGACAGAGAGGGAAAACTGCGATTCGCTACGAAGCGTTAGCTATTGGCAACTTGGCTAAGCATCCTGATCTACCCCATTAGAATGCTGAAGACGGTAAAAACACTTACGGAAGAATTGGATTACTCCCGTGGAAGGTATCCTTTTTGCAATGCTAAAAAACATGGGAATACTAACAGAAGTCGTGTTGGATCACTCCCATCCAAGGAAACCTTCCTATCTGATCCTGCGGCAGCATGCCTGTCGTCACAGGCAGACGATCCATGGAGCATTTGATGTTGTGCCAGTCGTAACAGCTGCAGACTGAAAAAGGATTGGGTACAGATGGGTCGTTTAATCTTCCATTCATGACAGCAAAGCACAGAAAGCAAGGGTTGAGAAATGGGTCAAAATTATTTTCGTTGTCTTATTTCATACCACTCTGTCACGCTTTTAGTGGCTGTTTCGACTCAGTATATAAAAAAAATCCGGTGCACTTGTATTTCTTTTTCGCATTATATTTTAATCCATACATGAGAATATGAAAACAAAACATCATCTCATACATAAATCACCACTGCGTCACGTTTTTTTTTATTAAATAAGACAACGAAAAGAATATTGACCCATTTAACATAAAGTTCTCATAAGTTCTGGCCTGCTAACGCGAACACCGAAGTTCATAAATTTCGAGGATTTGTTTCTTAATTAAAAAATAGTGTGATAAAAATGTGTAGCAATTAAAAAGTGGTAACATTTTAATATTGAGCCATTTCATTATATTAATTTGAATGGGGAGATACTACAGTATATCTCCTGTTATTTATAATATCTGCACTTTCTTACCTGAATGTAAATTAAACTGAAATTTCAATATAAAACATTAAGTAGGTACTTATATTCAGTCATTCTAACGCATCAGTAATGTGATACAGCGAGGAAATAATAAATAAATAAATATCATGGTACATCTTACACAAATCGACCTAGTCCCACGGTAAGCTCAATTAAGGCTTGTGATGTGGGTAACAGGTGACGATGTATATAATAGATAGATACATATATATGTATACTTAAATACATACACAGCCACGACCAAGGAACAAATGCTTATGATAAATAAATACACAAATAATGCCTTCGCCAGGATTTGAACCCGGAACCTCCAGCTTCGTAGACAGGGTCACTAGTGTCACTACCAACTAGGCTACGGAGGCTGACAACCAATTGCAAATACCGCCAGCATCCTCGGTATAATGCCACAAGAGCCAATCTTAGATATACGTTAGGTTAGTTACATTGAATTTACTATGTTTATAAATTGCACAGTTTTGGAAATAAAGGCCTATAAAAAAATGTCAATATATAATTGCAATTGGTCAAAAACTTAACTAACAATACAATAAGTTACAATAACTTTTAAAAATTACTTACATTGTATGCACATCGTGGCTACCATAACCATTTCTCCTAACGACATCATTATCAATTTATCAAACACTATTACTTTTGATTTAAAGTAAACTATGACCTAAAATATATTGTACCACTGTACTTAAAGCCTTGATCTTTGACTTGTAAATATCTGAAACCGAAATTGAACTATTATTTTAAACTTGACTCAAATCACTTTTCCTTTGATAATACGCAACATGACATCATAACGAAGGATAGTATTCACACGTCTGTTTCAAGTTTATAAAACGAATTTTGTCCGGAAGCTAATATTGACTAAAACTAAATTTCAGGAAATCAAAATAGTAACTTGCTTGGAATACATTTACTTCAACATCCTATTGAATGGTAGCGTAAAGTGAAGTGTATGTCACCGATTGACGTTTTAAAGTTAAGATATTATACAAGCATACAAGCCATATTCCACAGCAAAGAGGTAAGTATTTTTTTAAGAAGTTTTTATTTCATTAAAATGTATTCTTCTTCGAAGCCCATGTCCAGGGCCGAATTTAAGGGCCCCCCCTATTTCCCCCCATTTCAACCGGGGCTACAGCCACGGGGCCTCCACGAAAGAGGGGCCCCCACAATAGAGACTTCGAAAAAAAAAATTCAAATTCCGACTAGTAAACACTAGTAATTTTTTTTTGAGTATTGAAAGTAATCTACTCCGGAAACTGGATTTCAGCGAAATCATCAACGATTTTTCGGCGAAAAAATGCTCGGGAAATTCCGTTCGTTAACGCTAAAATTTAATTTCAGATAATTCTCGTTTCCTATTATATTTAGGTATATGTTCGTTAAATAATAAAATAATCTATACTTGTTTCCACAAAAAAATATTTATTGAAAGTCTGGACTGAAAAAATTTGACTACTTTATTTGGAAAATAATTGGGGGCCAGGGAGCCTCCACTCCTTTGTTGCTCCAAAGCCTTTGTACCTCTAAATCCGGCCCTGCCTATGTCTACCATTTTCTTCCAAATGCAGAAAGAATATTGGTACCTAATTGTAACAAAATTTGTCGTTTGTAAGGTGGCTGTGAATGCTGCGATTTCGTAAGATACGGCGGTTCGATCTACTTATATAACGTATAACCTGACATGAATTTATTTCCACCTGATGGTCTCATAGATCAGAGCTTGCATCCACAAGTACCATGCTGAAACGAGCATTGTAAAATCTACTTTTTTTCTTTTTTAATATATATTTTTTTCCTGCGCATACTTATTACATTTTTTATTCCTTTCTCTATCCATACTATGGATCCATAGTAAATGGACTTCAGTGAAGAAGAAAATGAATAAATATTTAAACAATTATCTCTGTAAGCTGTAATTTGTATTTGCTATTTATTTCTTGAAACTATGTTATTATATGTCACAATTACTTGTAAATGTTTTGGCTTACTTAAACTTACGGATTTATTAAAAAAAATATGAAGAGAGACAGGGTTGTTGTTGTTGTTGTATTCTGGCCATTTTTTTCGCAACTCGACATCAAACGTGCCTATTTTGCGCGATCCCAAGCTGGCCCAATCATGGAGGATCTGTCCCAGTAGTCCCATTACATAGGGATAGGGATAACTAGATGAACGGCAATGTCTTATTCTTCACCACCGGAGCATAAACTGCATTACAGCACTGGTACAAGCAGTCTTCACACTGGTAGTAAGACGCAGCTGCGATTTGTGCGTCTATCCATTCCATATGGCTGTTCACATCGATGAAGCGGGCTGGCGCGCCGCAGCCAGGTCCCCGGGAGCTGAAACCGAACTGTCAAAGATTTGTGGGCTTGGGTCCTACAGATATTATAAAAAAAATTGGTATGTAGCTATTTGACATAGAAACAGCAGGAAGGCTTACTTAAGTCACAAATGTCACAATCGCCAATCGAAAAATCAACTTACCAGTGTCCAATACATGTCGTATTCCCTTGAGATGAGCAGAGCTCCGCCGTCCCATACGCAGGCAGGTGGAGGCCCAACTGCGCAAAGCATGCTAGTTGGCATCATCAGCTTGTAGTCCAGCTAGGGGTAAAGAGTAATTTTTACTATTGTGCCGTCAGCTAGGAGTAAAGGGAAATTTTTACTATTGTGCCGTAGTCCTAAAATGGGTAAAGGAAAATCTTTAGTATTGTGTCGTAGTCCAGCTAGGGGTAAAGGGAAATCTTTAGTACCTATTGTGCCGTAGTCCAGCTAGGGGTTAAGGGAAATCTTAAGTATTGTGCCGTCAGCTAGGGGTAAAGGGAAATCTTTAGTATTGTGCCGGTTTAGGACATTTTCCATTTTGTGTAGAAAGTATGCTCGAGGAACAGCGTGTGTATTTGATATGGGTGAATATTTTAGTGGACCTATCGGACTTAGGGAAACTGATTACATAAATTTCTTTAAGAAATTAAGTTGTATATGGAGTTATGTAACAAACAGATAGGTCAATAAATAAATAAATATCTTCGGACATCTTACACAAATCGACCTTGTCCCACGGTAAGGTCAATTAAAGTGATAGGTACCTCTGCTTTTATATAAAATGTAAGACAATCGTCCTCACGAACTGGGCGCACTTTGATCACTTCTTTCCTCAACTCCCCTTTTGCTGTAAAACGAAAAATATATTATATTTAGGTATAGAAGCTTTGGAGAGGGTTATGTTCAGGGTCTCTCATCGTGATCGAAACAGAAATTAGGAGATCCCTAGACGAACAAAGTCACCGACACAGCCCTCCAGATCCCTTCCATTGGCTGAAGTGGCAATGGGCAGGCCACATTGCACACAGATCAGATGGTCGACTGGGTTTAATAGTATTCGAATGGACACCACGGTAGTATAGAATGTCTATACACAAGATGGATAGATGACCTTATGAAAATCGCCGTGAGAAGCTGGATGAAGGGCGTTACCAACCGGTGTATGTGGAGGTCCAAAGGGGAAACCTATGTTCAGCAATAGACGTCTTATGGCTGAAATGATGATGATATCAATGCTATAAACCTTTTATCCGCTGGCAATCTAACTCTTTACAAGAAAACAACTATGAGTAAAATTCGGATATGATTACTGAGTGAGTCATTCATGGGTAATTGTGTAAGATTTTATAATAAACTTCCAGTAAATGTTACTGAATTTTCAGTCAACAAATTTAAGAATTTTGTAAAGCGTAAACTTATATCTAAAGCTTATTATAGTACACAAGACTACATGAATGATAAAACACCGTGGGAGTAATTTAGGATTTAATTATTAGTTTGTTAAAGTCATGACATTCAATTACGATAATTTACGCTTGGAGACCTTGTACATCTCCAAACGTGCATTATATAATGTTATTATTATATACCTATTCGGAGAGAAACCTTACTTCTCTATAAATTATTACTTATAAATGTTGTGACTTTTAGAGACTTTACATCTCTTGTTATTATTATTATATTTCAATTTGTTTAAAATCAATTTTACGTTTTTTTTTATTTAATGCATGTTAGTTGTAAGATGTACCATCATTGTTTGAAAAAATAATTCCCGCCAAGTTTCTTACCGGTTCTTCTTGGGTCAGCGGTGTAGGGTTCGAACCGGAAGTAGTTTTCATATCTAGACGATTCAACAGAGTTTGTTGCTATTCCAATTTGAATAAAGAATTATTTGACTTTGACTTTGACTTTGACTTTGAACATTTACCATCAGACATTCTGACAACGTAGAGTTGTGTGAAGGTGCCGTTTCCTCTAACTGGCAAGCAGATAGGCAATGCAGGGCCTGAAAACATTACAATGAATTCCTTCAGAGCTTTACGTAATTAGTAAATTCTAGCTTACTCCAGTATTTAAACAATAACTAGTTACCTATGTAGAATTTTATGTTGGGAACAGGTGACAAAAGTAATGCAGTTTATCAACAAAAATCGTTAAATGTAATTCGTGTAATCGTTTTGCCTAACATTATTAATGGGTTCATCATGAAGGGTCATAAATCCTATCACAAAAAATTATATCAGGCAATTAATGTTATGTGCAACTAGGCACAAAAGGTGATAGTGTGGTTTCTTACCCAAGAAATATCCTATATATTTTTCTTACCAGCGTGTCCCAATACGTGGGGTTCATCTGGTACGAGCAGCATCATAGCTAAAGTCGCGTACGTGATGTTGGTCGAGTACTCGTTGTGCAGTACGTAGTCCCGTACTCCCATGTAGTACTTCACCTCGGCGCTGTGCCATACTATGAAGTGTGTGCTCGTCCTGGATACAAAAATTCCATTAAAGTTTGGTTTCTACAAAACAAGTAGACATTCAAATAACCAGGATGCTTAGCCAAGTTGCCAATCGCTAGCGCTTAGTAGCGTATCGTAGTTTTCCTTCTGTCACTCTTTCATATTAGTGTGATAAAGACAGTGTCCAATTCGTAGTTTTAATATATAATATTTTAATGTGTAAATGATCCGAGAGATGGCGCTGTATGGAATGAAAACTTGATAACGAAAAAGTGACTGTAAAAATATAAGTCTGTTTTCTATATGTTGTTAGTTGAGATAGTTTTTGGGAGATTGTTTTAGAGTTCAAGTGTATTTGTACTTAAATATAGCGGTTACAAAGTTCATATCGACTTTTCATTGAGATCCGGAGGGCACCGTTTGTCCATTGGTCCTACGAATCGGATAGTTCAGTGCGTGCAGCAAGGCTCCTTTTCGCATATCGTTCCCATAGTAGCAGTGGATCGCTGTTCAGAGGGATACGATTTGAGTGGCAGTCCATACGGCAGAGAGCAGCGACGGTGGCGTCATCTAGCGGAGAAAAGCCGAACAAGTAAACTGCCAAGAGGTCAGCGAAGAGGGCGCTAAAAGCAGCACAGCAGATCAAGGTGGAAAGTTTGTGTGAGTGAGAGGTGTATAGTGCAAACCGTGAGTACATTTAAATTATTTTGTTAGGCGAAGTTCAACCTTAGTTCAAAGAAGATCAAAACTTTAAAGTCAGTGGAAGTTCATCAAAATTGTTAGACATTTTCAACCTTATAATCAAGCAGTTCTGGACTTAGTGAAATTATAGACAAAAGTTCAACTTGTAAAATTTAGCTTATTTAGATTTAGGACTTAGAAAAATAAGCGAGAAAAACGGAGGTACGGGGAATCCATGCCGGATTTCGCCTAAGTCCCAATTTCTCAAACACTTGTAATTTTTTCACAAATTTTGTTTCGAAATTTTCTAAGTGTCGTCGATTAAAAAAAAAATTAAAAAATTGTTTCGGTTTGTTTATAAAATAGTAGTTAAAGTTAATTAGTTGTGTTTAATTTTAGCACTTGTCAAATTTAATTATTGGCCATTTTAGTTTTGTTTCAACATGGAATCTTTACTAAGTTTTCAATCCGATTTGTCCTCGCGTATATGTAAGGCGATAATTAATTTTAAAAAGTCGCCTAAGGACCGTATAACGGAATATTATGTTGAAAGTAAGTTAGAATCGTTGGAACAAATGTGGTCTGACTTTAGACAGGGGCACAAAGAGCTAGTGCAAAAATCTGACAGTGCATTATTAAACAAGGCAAAGTACATAACAGAGGATGTTTTTGAATCAACAGAAGAAAAATATATGATTTATAAATGTGAATTGAAACATGTTATAGCGGAGTTTAAGGTCAAATATACAAGTAAAGTGAATAATAGTGCAAATGAAAATGTTAACAAAAGGTCATCTCTGGTCAAATTACCCAAGATCAGCATCCCCACATTCTCTGGGAAATATACGGAATGGACCACATTTCGGGATTTATTCGTGTCAATGATACACAATAATTCAGATTTAGATAACGTACAGCGGTTGCAATATCTTAAAGGTTATTTGACCGGAGAAGCTGAGCAATTGATTCGGCACACGCCTGTGTCGGATGCTAACTATGCTCAATGCTGGAAACAATTGGAGGAACGGTACAGTAATAAAAAATATATTTCCAACTGCATTTTAAGGCGCTTGCTTAGTCAGCGAAACTTAACAAGCGAGTCAGCGAGTTGCTTGAAGGAACTGATAGACACTTCCTCTGATTGTTTGAACGCATTACGAAATATAGGTATAGATGTTTCGTCCTGGGATTTGATTGTCATCCATCTGCTTTCACTTAAATTAGATGTTGAATCTAGGAAGCAGTGGGAGTTAAACGTTGCTACTAATGTGCCTTCGGATTCGTTGCCAACATTTAAGGAATTCCAGACATTTTTAACTAATAGGTATCGGGCTTTGGAATTCATTGAGCCTAAATATGTACATAAACCTACATTGTTCAACCAAAGGGCATCGACCAGTAAAGATCCCGTGAAGGTGATGCACACTAGCACTAGCAATGTAATAACAAATAAAATGAGCTGTGAGTTTTGTGGCGAGGAACATAAGTTGTGTTTCTGTAAGAAATTCGCCAACCAGGATTATGAGAAAAGGCACGAATTCGTAAGCAACAATAGAATTTGTTATAACTGTTTAGGAAGCAACCATGGTGTTAGATTCTGCCAAAAAGCCACCAGCTGCAGGGTATGTCAGAAAAAACACCATTCCTTGCTTCATCCAAAGGGTGCTTCGACTGGTAATTCCGGTAATGTAGTTCAATCAGTCGGAGAAGGTTCGGGAGAAGGAGCGGCTTTCGGACCCTCAAATGCAGGGAATAGTCAGCCTTCAAATGAGATCACATCGGTATTGACTTGTTTTTCGAAAGGTCAGGTACGAAACCAAGTTTTGTTACCCACGGCAATCGTGAACGTTGAGTCAAAAACAGGTCAGTATCGGCCAGTCAGAGCTTTGTTGGATCAGTGCTCACAGGCCTCCTTTGTAACGGAGGCCACAGTTCAAAGGTTGGGATTGCAGAAAACTTGTACCGACCTTACAATTACGGGAGTTGGAAGTGGTGAGCTGCTAGCGAGATCAAAGGCAACTGTAAAGTTGAACCTTCAATCAATATCCGATCCGAACTTTCAATTGCAGGTAAAGTGTTTCGTATTAACAAAAATTACGTCATTACTTCCAGAAAGGCAAATATCAGTTCCGGATTGGGTACAATTAAAAGACTTGTGTTTGGCGGACAAAAACTTTGATTCACCCAATAAAATAGATATTTTACTGGGAGCAGAAGTGTACAGCAAGATTATGAAGGAAGGTATACTGAAAGGACCAGATGAGTCCCAGTTAGCTCAGTGCACTGCCTTCGGCTGGATACTATCTGGGCCAACGGATCAAAGCACTGAAAGTCATATATCCGTTTTCCATACACAAGTAGAGGACAATGAAATAATTAAACGATTTTGGGAATTAGAAAACGAGCCTTTATTGGGTAAACAAATTTTAACGAAAGAAGAGTTGAGGTGTGAAGACATCTTCGAAGCCACGACGCGTAGAGATGAAGATGGAAGATACGTGGTGAAATTGCCTTTCCGCGATGAGGAGCCAACCTGCAAAAATGTAAACTCTCGTGTGATTGCAATAAAAAGGTTAAAATCACTGGAAAGAAAGTTCACAAAGGATACAGTCCTGAAAGAAAGATATACGGAAGTAACAAATGAATATTAACAATTAATGAACATAATAGATCAATCAGGAAATGGAGAAGATAACAAGCAAGCTAAAATACTGGAATTTAAAGAGGACAATATAGTAAAGATACTTGGACTTACCTGGAATCGAAGTCGCGACGAGTTCCAATACTCGGTGAAGTTGTCGCCGCTATCTGCACCTGTAACCAAAAGAAAAATTATATCGGACGTTGCGCGGTTATTCGATCCCCTGGGATGGATAGCTCCATGCGTAATTAAAGCTAAGATATTCATTCAGCGATTGTGGATAGCGGGGACAGGATGGGACGAAGAACCACCAACGAGTATATTGGAAGATTGGTATACTTATCGTGATGAAAAAGCTCAACTCACCGACTTCAGGATTCCATGGTGGATGTTAACAAAGTCCGACAATATCGTCACAGAATTGCATAGCTTCTCAGACGTGTCCAATGCTGCCTATGCTGCAGTGGTTTATATGCGCGTTGTGAATGCTTACATCCCAAGAAAGGATATAAGGGCTTACACAGATTCAACGTTGGTATTGGCTTGGTTAAATAAGCATCCAAGCAATTGGAAAACGTTCGTGGCCAACCGCATTTCAGAAATTCATTCCACACTGGGATCTTAGCAGTGATGTCACGTCTCCACAAAGGACAATCCAGCTGATTGCGCGTCGCGAGGAGTTCAGCCATCAGAGCTTGCAGAGTTGGAGTTGTGGAAATGCGGCCCGAAGTTTCTGTGGGAAAAAGATATTACATATAAAAGGCTTAAGGACAACGAAACAAAGGAAGAGCAAACATTAAAGGTTCACATTGCCCCGGTAGAAATGTCAATTTTGGATAAATACTTACAAACTTCGTCACAAAGACTTATTAGAGTGATAGCATATTGTCGGAGATTCATCACAAAAAAGAAAATTAGTGTGAAAGGTCAAAACGTTAAGTATTTAAATAAGTGGGAATGTGATGAAGCACTAATATGTTGTATCAAGCTAAGACATGCAACTGAAATTCAAGCGGAAATAAAAGAAATAAGTACTTACGGTCAGATCAAATCCAAATCATCCAAATTGTTGCGCTAAACTCCTTTCTTCGATGATCAAGGATTGCTTCGAGCGAATAGCACAATAGGTCAATCACGGGCATTCGAAGGAGTGAAGGAACTTATAATTCTACCACACAGTTCACACGTTTTTGGTTAAGGAGGATGACTTACCCCCTAGTAAGTGGCTTTTTGGTAGGGTCCTCACTAAACATCCCGGTTCAGATGGGATTACTAGAGTGGTGTCGTTGAAATGTAAAAACTCAGTTGTGAAACAACCCACTTCTAAAATTTGTGTTTTGCCAATTAGTGATAAGTAGGAGTAGGAAGGCAATGTTAATTAAGACTGTTTACTTCTACAGTCCCTATATTTAAATGTTGTGTTCTATATTTGTTGTAAATAATCCTGTTGTTATCTAAAAGTAAGTTGAGTGTAGAGTACTTCTGTTATTTTGAATGCTCACCAAGTTCCGATTGGTCAATGTTGCTATGGTGGGCGGTTAGAAAGGACATTCTGTCCTTGGTGGGCGGTATGTCCAATTCGTAGTTTTAATATATAATATTTTAATGTGTAAATGATCCGAGAGATGGCGCTGTATGGAATGAAAACTTGATAACGAAAAAGTGACTGTAAAAATATAAGTCTGTTTTCTATATGTTGTTAGTTGAGATAGTTTTTGGGAGATTGTTTTAGAGTTCAAGTGTATTTGTACTTAAATATAGCGGTTACAAAGTTCATATCGACTTTTCATTGAGATCCGGAGGGCACCGTTTGTTCAGACAGTTAGCTGCCTTTCGCTTACGATTGACGATTAAACGTTAGCGATTGGCTAAGCACCCAGGGATCTGAACCGGTTTTTTAAAAAAACCATGAAAAGCTTAATATATCTAATCATAGATCGGATTTTTGTGCGGCATCTCATACCAAATGTCATCAAAATTACGTAAGTCACTAAGAATGTCGCAAATCCATCCGATCTCTGATTATAATGTTGTACACTTTATGTAGTACTCAATATTTTATGTAATTTACCACATCGTATTTTTTTGAATTTTCCATTAACAAAGAATTTATATACCGAGAAATTAAAAATAATGAATTTAGAACCGTTCTTTTGTATGGAGAAAAAAACGCTTTACTCAGCCTTATAAAAGTTTGCATAATAATATACCCGAGAAAGTTGACCGGTATCTATCAAGACCGAATGGCCGAGTGGTTTGGCCATCGGCCGCGAAAGCTGACATAAGTGGATTCGAATCTCATCTCGGACGTTGATCACGGCAACACTCCCTCGGCGGTGATAGCTGAAAGCTGGGCGAGTGTCGCCGTGTCTTTTTTTTTCAACGGGAGTGAAAAGATACGCATCTTTTGTTCGTGTTTATAGCGGATAGTTCATAGCTTAGTAGCTCGCGGTGAGACCAGCAGTGTTATTCACTAAGGAAACCGCCTTGCTGTCAGCGCTGTGTCAGCGCTGCGGCAGCGTCGGCCCTAAAAATGGTATTCACTAACGTACTTTAAACGACACTAGCGCTCGGCGACGAATGCGGCGTGAGCTGGAACTACATTGCGTCGAGAGTTTGACGTTTAATGTACGAACTGCGTATTCTCTAACGAAAAACAGCGACGAACTCGCCCACAACCTCGCTCACAGCCTCGATTCCTAATGTCAAATAAGTCTAATGTGTGCATAAGAGAATAGCATAGCAGTGCCTTACGAGATATTTCTGCGATCAATCTTGGCGACGTCTTCGGCGGCTGCGAGCGCGTACCACGGGTGGATGCGCACCGCGGCCGTCACCGCGTATCGCATCTTCTCGGCGTATACTGCAAACAATATCCACATTTTAATATTTTAAACCGACTTCAAAAAAGGAGGAGGTTCTCAGTTCGACTGAATTTGTTTTTGTTGTATGTATTTTACCCGATATCTCCGAGAATCGTCAACCGATTTGATTTTTTGTAATCGAACGTGTATAACACCGAGATGGTCCCGTTGGCACCAAGTTGAGGTCGGATGATGGGATCTTGGAGAAATCGAGGGATCTCTTCAAATGTTATAAGTACATGTATGGCGCTTTTGATAATTTTAATTCATAAATTTACAAGCATTTGCATTCAGATAGTAGGATTTCATGATAGGAAACCAATGATGGAAACAAATCGGGGATCTTGGAGATATCGGTTGAAGTCGGTTTTTAAATTTAAATTATTCAGCATTAGATACCCTGTCTTAGGCATCAGTCCCACGCCAGCGAGTAAACAATGAGTTATCGGTTATAAAAAGACCAAAGGATAAGTGCGCACCGGTGTAAGGAAAAGAGACAAGGGGACATTTATGGGTCATAACTCATTCATAGCTGAGCGAGCAAAATTTCATCCTAATCGAAGACCGGGAGATGGGTCAAATTAAGATTTCAAGATTTTCTTAAGCTAATAAAAGACACCCATGAATCACCTTTTTGATCGTACTATATACAACTTGGGGTCGAAACGCTGGGACCTTGAGGACCGACTGCGCGTCGGCTATACAAAGATATAGCCTCACGCCTAATAGATGCAACTGGTGACTAGAAAGCTGGTCAGTATTTCGCTCAGCGAATAAACATTGCCTTACAACGTGACAATTCGGGAGATAATTTTTATTTGTAGTTTCATTTTATAGAACCTTTTTTTTTATAGTTTTTATTCTATTTTATGAATGCTAACTGTGTACAATGTTGTAAATAAAACATGAAGAACTAAAAAAAAAACAACAAAAAAGAAAAAAAAATCTTCGGTTACCGCGAGGATTACTCACGAAATAAAACTATGAAAAAAGGGTGCGTGGTCGCCCGCAGACCACGAACCTTGTAAAGTGTTCGAAACGTCGAGATGAAGTTAAATGTAATGAATATACGCGAGTTTATCCGTTTTTTCGTAGTATAATTAAAAAAAACTACACATTATACTTACCGCTAAATAGCAGTGTTTGCACTGCTGTGTTTCGGTTTCGGGGTAAGATAGCCGGTGTAATTACTGGCATAGATAGAGGCAATCCATCTAAGTCCTCAGGGTAGGTAGCGCATGGACAATTTTTTGATCGCTATATCAATGGGCCTCAGTCCCGGCCTTCCATCAGGTGGGCTGAGGGGTCAGTTGTCTTCGTCACATAAAAAAAAACTTACAAAAGTCATACTGAATAACGCCAAGCCAGGGAAAGCGACCGAACTGTTCATTCGGCAACAATCCTTCCTGGAGAGGCTCCCGGTCGAACGAGCATCGAACCTTGTCCCATCTGAGGCCAGCGCACACTGAACACCGAAATGTGGAATTTTAGTAGTAGTAAAACACACAGAAAAACAAAACATAGCATGACAAATAACAGTCAAAATACTATTATACTTATTACCATAGATCGGACAAATGTGCGTCATTGTCCGCAATAATATGGACATGACTCCAAGGTTGATTAAATGAATAATAAAAAAAGTAATTTCTTGATAATTGATTTCGAAACTTTAAGGTGACTATTTACAAAGTTTTACATGTTACCGGTGTCAAATAAGTAATTTTCTGAAAATGATTAAATGATTAATTATTGAATCAACTTTGGACCTACCTATTACCTACTTATTTTGACGCATTAGACGACTTGCTATTTACACCGTGACACCATCGTAACACCATGTTTATGCTCGATTTCATCCTATAAATCCTAAAATTCGGATCAAAGGTTAACTGGAAGAGATCCCTCAAAGGGATAAGTTCGCGTTTGCAAGTGCTAACTTTGGAGTGGCTTTTACAAATTAGAGGTTGAATTTGCAAATATTGATATTCAAAGGCTAGAAATTCCAACTTGGGCCCTCAATGGGTACGCACACGAATTTGTATACCTTTGATACATAAACTAATATGTATGTTACACCTTGTCTATTAGAAGTACATTGGATTATTTTGTTATGAGTATCGTTTTCAAATTCAGGGGACTGTACATGTATGTACTATGTACCCATTTAAGATTAATAATTCGCACCAATATTGCACTGATGTGTTTCTTAATATTTTTTTTATTAATTTAACAAAAGTATTAAATGCACTGATTGAGTTAATTTTCAACCGACTTAAGGAGGAGGTCCTCAATTCGACTGTAAGTTTTTTTTTTATGTTTGATACGATACTTACTTGGTATGCCTAGAAATATTAGTAGTATAATTTTGTCCGATCCAATTTCATTCATTGCTGCTCCTTCTTCGATTGAACAAAATTCTTCAAGTGTAAAAAAAACTCCCACTCAAAAAAGTTTACTTAGTTACATAACGTTACATTTTTGTTAGACTACTAACAAAAAAAATCACTATGTAGTTACAAAAAAGTACTGAAACACTTTTGAGATAATTTAAGTTATTTTAATAAAGTGTTATTTTTCCAACGAATGTATTTTTCATCTTTGAACGATAATTTTGCTCGATATTCTAACACGAACTATATTGAATAAGATTAAAACTGTTTTTAAATAACACTCCACGTCTTCTAAAATTTATATGAATTTAAATTAGTTTTCTTTTTCCAACCAATTTAGATATGTGTTTCATCTTTCAACGATAGTTTTGTTCTATATTTTAACACAAACTATATTGAATAAGAAACCGTTGGAGCTGTCCAACGGAATGATAACATTATAATTTATAAATAACAGCTCAATCGATATCCGACCTCATCAGTGAATGTTTATAAAATGACTTCATTCAATATGCATAATCTTCTCATTTCATTGGATTATCTTTTTTGTTTTACATGTCATCATAAGGCATAAGTATTTGTTTATAATATTTTTGTTTATTTTGTTACAGGTAATATTACGCATTTTGATGGTGTAATCGTCTAGTTCGAGTCGAGATTTGGATACATTTCACTAGAGGTACCTTACTAAGGATAAACGTAAGTTAGGCGACTTAGTACAAAAAATCGTTCATCCTCACTTGTTTTATTACAGAATTCTCTACCCTCAAAGCACACGCATTTCCTACTGTAAACTCCTGTGAATTTGTTTAAATAAAACATTTTCATGTGCAACATTAAAGTAACTTTGAGACGGGGGTGTTTCCTAAATTCGGCAAATGTAGAGAATTTTCGCGGAACTTTCGCGGTAGATTTGGCGAAAAATTTGGAGGTTTCTAAACTTGTTTACGAGGATGCTTGCGTGACGACGCTTACTAGGTGTAAGGAAGAAAAAATTCAGCCTCCGTGGTGAAGGGTCACCACCAACTAGGCTACGGAGGCTGACATTTTTCTTGTATTTGTAGGCAGGGGCCTACGACGCTGGAGGTTCTGGGTTCGAATCTCGGCGAGGGCATTATTTGTGTATTTATTTATCACAAACATTTGTTCCTTGGTCATGGCTATCTATGTATTTAAGTATCTAATATTATATAATTATATCGTCGCGCCCACATCACAAGCCTTAATTGAGCTTACCGTGGGACTAGGTCGATTTGTGTAAGACGTCCCAAAATATTTATTTATTTATAATAGGCGGTACCTAAACTGGTAAAAGGCTGCCATCGCACACGGTCTTTAACACATTCGACGCCGGTGACACAACAACCGTAATCAAAAACATCTGTCTCCTATGCCAGTGACACACATATGTGATCAAAATTACCGTACTCTAGTGCCACTAGCATATAAATCAAGTTCTTACTCGCGTGCCAGTCGCATCGAAATACGATCATTTTTGACACAAGTGTTGTGTCACTGGCATAGGAGTATTAGGAGTTCTAATAAGAAAATTTCGATCGGTGTAGTATTAGGATTTAGTGAAACAGTACCGGGGGCGAACATGTTAAATAAATAACACGAGACCTCGCAGTTAGTTTAATTCCCAATAAGTAGCAGCATGCGCAAGAGCACGCTCTCTCTAAAACAAACAGAAACTTCCGAGTACGAGTGTTTCTAGTCATTGAGATTTGAATTCTATATTCAGGGCAATAAGAATTAAGAGGCTTTTCAAACATGTCATGTTTGGCTATTTAAGTAGGTAACCTTAACCAAATTAAGCTGATTAGTTATTATGCAATGATGATGTCATTTAAAAATATACCTAAGTTTAAGCTATGACTAAGAATTAGGTACCTACATTATTGTGAGTGAGTTTAGTAAAACGTCTCACTTTGTCGTTTGCCATAAAGCCGCTTTGTCAGTTTATTCATAGGGAGATACAAGGAAATCTCGTCTTTATGGTACGCGACAAAGTGGGACGTTTTACTAAAAACTAACACATTTTTTCAATCTATAACGCTATCAAGCTGTAGTAAGAGTATATTCACCTTATGAAATCGTCTATCTTCCTAGCGTTCAGCGATATGATAAAAGTTTATCAAAAGCAACACAGATACGATCTTTATAGTTACCAAACACTTTAAGAAAAATATGCATTTTCCACAATTTCGAAAAACAAATCAGTACGTATACAAACCAGAGTTTAAACCCGCTATAAGCCACAATCCACCAATGCTAAATATCATATTCATACAAGATTTCCGTACTGTGGTTCTATGCAACAAAAACTGCACTTTATAATGCACAATGCAGTCCATGCAGGTTGTGGTCCCCCATGCGGTTTTCTTGGTTGCTACTACGGTGTGCAGCAATGTAATACTTATGTAGATTATGAGTATGACATAAACGTACGTTAAATACACTGTACGTAATCATCATCATTATAGGCCTTGGAGGCCTTCTCACACTTCTACCCAATGACTGATCAATTTGATCATACAACTATTGACCGCCGCGTCTAATGGTCACATACATATATTTTTATCACGTACAGTCGACCTCAAAGATAAGATTACAAGACGAGCATTCGCTATTCTATCCCCCGCTCTACGAAATCAACGAATCACGTTTTGTGTAACGATCGAATTTCGTAGAGTGGGGGGATAGAATAGCGAATGCTCGTTTGGTCTGAATGCACCTTAAGTAAATATATCTTTGGCACCAGAACCGTAATGATATGTTTCTTCACTTTACACCTAACTCCTAGAAGGTATATACACTGTTTTCCAATATGACTGGGGAGTTACACCCTTTCTATTAGGACCAGAGTAATATGATTGACCCACCTACGATTAAACATAATCATAAATTCATAAATCACATGTACAACGGATGAAATAAATCTTTGACTCTCAACATTCTCTCAACTAAGCGTGCGGAAGCTATAAAGACTTGCCAATAGCAAAACAAAAACACTTTTAGTTGGAAATTTCTAAGAATTAACTTTTGACAGTTGTAGATTAAACCTTATTAATATTTATTATTTATTTATTAAAACTTTATTGCACAATAAAAAAGTACAAATGGCGGACTTAATACCTTAAGGCATTCTCTACCAGTCAACCACTGGGCCAAAAAGAGAGGCTAGAAAATCGTAAAATGAAGTCACAACTATTGCAGTCTAAAACATATGACACTAAATGTTGAAGCATACATGGCTTTAATAGACGTACTTCCATTTTCGGTTAAAAATTACATACTAAAGCATTAAGTGTACTTGCCAAGGCCTAACAAATACGAAGCCTTGTTTGTATAACGGCTATCTGAAGGTTACTAGCGTTTCAAGTGTGTACTTGCGAGTTGGCAAGCGAGTGGCCTCTGATTTAATGAGCATTTGCGTCTAAAGGTGCATTTAGACCAAACGAGCATTCGCTATTTTATCCCCCCACTCTACGAAATTCGATCGTTACACAAAACGTGAGTCAAAGTCATAATATTCTTTATTCAATTAGGCCCAGCAACGAGCGCTTTTGAATCGTTAAACTAATTAGCGAATGAGAGAAAAAAAAATACTTCCGGTTCTAACCCTACACCACTGCCTGAGAAGAATCCGGCAAGAAACTCAGCGGGACTTTTTTTTTAATAATAGGCCTTTGCCCAGCAGTGGGACACGCAATAGCAGGCTATTAAAAAAAAATATATATATAGTTTTATAACATCTTACAGCTAACATGCATTAATTAAAAACGATACAACAATTTTCTGTGATTCGTTGATTTCGTAGAGCGGGGGATAGAATAGCGAATGCTCGTTTGGTCTGAATGCACCTTAAACGCCGAATAAATAAGAGCAGAGGGGCTACCATGATCTTGTAAATGGGTTATTCAGATAAAGGTATGGCTTGTCAATTCTTGACAGTTGTTCCGTGTGGTGACGGCAGTAAGAATACAAATTTTGTCACCACCCCAACTCCTCCTGCGGGTGTCGTAAGAGTCGACTAAGGGATTGAAGTGTCAATGACCATTATTTGATAAAATATTGATGATGGGCAGCAGCGTCATCATGGTGGACACATTACTGCGATCGCCAATCCGCTTGCCCAGCGTGGCGATTATGGGTATTTACCACCTAATGCGTCTATACGCATAGTAAATAGGAGAGGCCTACGTCCAGCAATGTACTATCATAGGCTGATGATGATGATGATGATTTCTGTTACCTTCTGTATTGTCTCATAAAAAAAATGTAAATCGATAAATGTTAGGTATTACCAATTATTCTAATTAA